>NIVC01000142.1:522500-630000 GCA_002269645.1 Macrostomum lignano
CAGTTCCAGTCGGTGTGAAAAGGCAAGCTCTCAGCTATCCTCTCTCTGTCTGTCGCTTTCTTCCTGTCTGTCAATTCATTTACCCGCCTTTTGTTCTCAGAAGTTTCCAGTCTATCACGCATGCTCATCTCCCTCATCTCTGCGTCAAATTCAAATCTCCTACAGTTGCTACCTTGCCCCTACACAACAAATAGCGAATTTCAAATCCTTTTCTTAAGCCTACTTGACAGACTGTGCGTTAATTATTTGTTTTAACGTTGCAGGAAGCTCTGTATTAAATTTTTGCACTTATCAATAGTCAGATATCCCTTTGTCCCTGCTTCCCCGTCTCATTCTACCCCAAACTCCACCTCACTCCCTGTCCCAGCCCCCACCCTCACTCCCTGCCCCAATCCCACCCTCACTCCCTGCCCCAACCCCCCTCACTCCCTGCCCCAACTACCCTCACTCCCTGCCCCAACCCCCCTCACTCCCTGCCCAACCCCCCTCACTCCCTGCCCCAACCACCCTTACTCCCTGCCCCAACTACCCTCACTCCCTGCCCCAACCCCCCTCACTCCCTGCCCCAACCCCCCACACTCCCTGCCTCAACCCCGCTCACTCCTTGCCCCAACCCCCTCACTCCCTGCCTCAACCCCCCTCACTCCCTGCCCCAACCCCCCTCACTCCCTGCCCCAACCCCCCTCACTCCCTGCCTCAACCCCCTCACTCCCTGCCCCAACCACCCTCACTCCCTGCCCCAACTACCCTCACTCCCTGCCCCAACCCCCCTCACTCCCTGCCCCAACCCCCCTCACTCCCTGCCTCAACCCCCCTCACTCCCTGCCCCAACCACCCTCACTCCCTGCCCCAACTACCCTCACTCCCTGCCCCAACCCCCCTCACTCCCTGCCCCAAACCCCCTCACTCCCTGCCTCCAACTCCCCGCTACTTACTTGCATTGAGTTGATCCCTAAAGAAATGGTCTTCATCCAGTCAGCTATTTTTTAAAAATTCACTGACAATAATTCGATTACATTTTCTTGTCTGTCTATTTCCTGCATTTAGCCATTAAAAATTGGAAATCGAGTAAGTGTGTCGACTCAGTTGGCTCAAGGTTTTTGAGCAGGACTGTTGAGTAAAGGTACTCCCCACACGCAGCGTTTTAGCTCATCATAGCAGCCACTGTATTGAATATTTGTTCGGTGTGCCTTTTCCAGTTTAAAATAACGGGTGTCCCAAAAAAGGTAACACTTTGTGCGCTCACTGTGAGTGAGCAGTTAGGCCTATAGCACAGTAATTTAACAGGTCCACAGTAAATATTTGTAAGTTTTTCCCACAAACATTTGGTTGCGAAAAATTGCTACAGAGGCGAGTTATTGAGCACAGAAGTGTACGCTAGCTTTTCTGCCAAGCTTTGCCATACACAGCTGCCATAGACAATCTTTTGCTTTAAAAAATCTTAAGGAGCATAGACTCTGAGACGGTGTGTGGTCAAATACCAGTTTATTTGAAAAATCGTTATGATTTTTTGAGCTTGTAAGTGTACGCTAGCTTCTCTGCTAAGCTTTGCCATAGACGGAGGCCATAGACAATCTTTTTCGTAAGAAAAATGACAGAGCATGCAGACTCTGAGACTGATCTAACGTTAAAATTTCTTAAATTTCTTAAACGTTAAGATTGTCTATGGCAGCTTAATGCTTCTGAAGATTAATGCTTCTGTGCTCAATAACTCGCCTCTGGAGCAATTTTTCGCAACCAAATGTTTGTGGGAAAAACTTACAAATGTTTACTGTGGACCTGTTAAATTACTGTGCTATAGGCCTAACTGCTCACCCACAGTGAGCGCACAAAGTGTTACCTTTTTTTAGGACACCCGTTATACTTTAAAGTAGGTAAAATGTACTTTCTGTGATGATGCCGAATTAACGTCTTCGATTATTTATCTTCTGTTTAGTTACACTTAAAATTTATTTTAGCGATCACGTGTTATACTCCCGTCTGTCCGGAAAGTCGTGAGAATGTATTTTAAAAACCAGTCAGAACTATCAGAAAACACGATAACTGTACTAGTTGGTAATGTAATCTCCCCTTGCGTTGATTACAGCTTGGAAATGGTCAACGAGTCGCTGAACCTCTCTTTTCAAGCAATCTTCGTCAAGGTCTCTTGCCCATTGCAACGCAGCTTCTCGAACTTCATTGTGGTCGCTGAACACTCGCCTGTCTTCATCCAACTGAACAAAAAACGGTCGCAAAAATTGAAGTCTGGGCTGTAAGGACTCTGAAACACCAGCTGAACTCCACGGGACTCCATGTAGTGCTGTACAGAACGAGCCACTTGAGATCGCGCAATTGTCAGATGAATTGGCCTTGACCTGAGAGTACGCCATAGGTCTCCGGTGTGCCGAATGAACTCAACTATGCCATTTGCATCAACAGTTTGCTTTGGGGCTGTGGATTTAATGGAGAAGCGCTTGTTTGGAGTAAAAGCAACCAGAAGCATTGTTTTTGCATTGCCGAATGAGTGCCTGACAACCTGGGGCCGATGATCCCCTTGGCCAAGCCAGCACCTGTTGTTTTGCTTTGTGCCAGTGTTGTTCAGGTATATCACCCACGTCTCATTCTCCACCACGTACTTGTCACAAAAGTTTTCCATGCCCTCGTAAAAAAGCCTGCGAATTTGCTTGGCACAATTGATGCGAGCAGTCTTGTTCTCCTCGGATAGAGCATGCGGAACCCAGACAGCAGAAACGTTTCGAAGGTGCAAATCTCAGTCAAAATTTCGCGCACTGTTGTTTTTCCAACTTCCAAAAAGTCAGCGAGGTCTCGGACACAAACTTTTTGATCCTCTTCAACAAGAGCTTGGCAGGTTTCGATCAGTTCCGCTGTCCTTGTTGACCGTGGCCGGCCAGTCCGAGGAGCTGAGACCGGGGGAAATGCTTCGTCACGGAACTTCGAATACCATCTGTAAACCGTTGACTGACCTGGTGCAGCATCTCCATAAACTTTGAGCAGCTCGTCATTGCAGCTGAGAGCGGAGATTCCAAGACGGTATCTAGCATAGGCATAACCCTGGAAGTCTTCCATTTTGAAGAACTCGCTGTCAAAATTTTCAAGCTTGATCACCGCGTTGCATTTGCTATTGAGCACTTTATACTGAGCTCGCTCCTGCCCCCAATTACTAGAGTAACAAGAATTTTCACCATAGACATATATGAGTCTATTATTGAACATTTCTGTGTGCCACCTCAACAGCTTGCTGTTTTCTTACTTAATTGACACATTCTCACGACTTTCCGGACAGCCGGAAAATTTTCTGTCTATGGTCGACACTCGCTGGCATAGCAAGCCTGATTTTCGTATCTATGATTACGAGCGTAAATTGAAAGCTTGCAGCACCAACTAGGCCGCAAAAAGGAATATAGCATTTTGCAGTCTAACTCGTCGCACAACTAAGTTTCACAAGCGTCTAAATAGAATGCCAGTTGCTAAAACTAGACTGCAAGATGCTATTTTGAAGTATGTTTTGGGTCTAAGTGCAAATTTTTGTGCTAAAAAACAAACGATGCTGCTCTCAAGTGTGTCCTTTTCTGTACCACGTACTCGTAGTTTCTTACGGACTTTTTAGAGCGCTAAATTCTATTAGAATTGTGTTTTACATAAATTCTTTAGTCACTTTTTCTACAAATCGATCTATTCACAGCGCTGAATTCTTGCTTGCTGCATCAAAGTTTCAGCTTCTTTAAACCGACTCGTGTGTAAAGGGCAGGGTATGAGGTGGGTGTCAAGAAGGACAAGGCGTGAGGTGGGTGTCAAGAGGGGCAAGGCGTGCGGTGGGTGTCAAGAAGGACAAGGCGTGCGGTGGGTGTCAAGAAGGACAAGGCGTGAGGTGGGTGTCAAGAAGGACAAGGCGTGAGGTGGGTGTCAAGAAGGACAAGGCGTGAGGTGGGTGTCAAGAAGGACAAGGCGTGAGGTGGGTGTCAAGAAGGACAAGGCGTGAGGTGGGTGTCAAGAAGGACAAGGCGTGAGGTGGGTGTCAAGAAGGACAAGGCGTGAGGTGGGTGTCAAGAAGGACAAGGCATGAGGTGGGTGTCAAGAGGGGCAAGGCGTGCGGTGGGTGTCAAGAGGGGCAAGGCGTGCGGTGGGTGTCAAGAGGGGCAAGGCGTGAGGTGGTTGTCAAGAGGGGCAAGGCGTGAGGTGGGTGTCAAGAGGGGCAAGGCGTGAGGTGGGTGTCAAGAGGGGCAAGGCGTGAGGTGGGTGTCAAGAAGGGCAAGGCGTGAGGTGGGTATCAAAAGGGGCACGGCGTGAGGTGGGTGTCAAGAGGGGCAAGGCGTGAGGTGGGTGTCAAGAGGGGCAAGGCGTGAGGTGGGTGTCAAGAAGGGCAAGGCGTGAGGTGGGTATCAAAAGGGGCACGGCGTGAGGTGGGTGTCAAGAGGGGCAAGGCGTGAGGTGGGTGTCAAGAGGGGCAAGGCGTGAGGTGGGTGTCAAGAAGGGCAAGGCGTGAGGTGGGTATCAAAAGGGGCACGGCGTGAGGTGGGTGTCAAGAGGGCAAGGCGTGAGGTGGGTGTCAAGAGGGGCAAGGCGTGAGGTGGGTGTCAAAGAGAGGCAGGGCGTGAGGTTGGCGTCAAGAATGTTTCGTACTCAAACTATTTGCACGCGCGCCTTAATTCTTTTTCTGTTTAAACTTCGTCTGATTTTAAGAAGACGTAGGGCAATAAAAATATTGCAATGTAGTTTAATATGCAACAGCGAGCTAGGAAAGACTCCGCTTCTTTGCTCCATGCGGCCAGTTTGTTACTTTCTTAATTTCGAATGTGCCATGCATTTAATATGCATTTGATGCGGGCTAGTGTTACAAGTTTACGAAATTAAATTAAAAAATATATATATTGTTGGAGACTGGAACGCTTTTAAATGCATCACAGAGTTTTTTCATCAAAAAACTGTGTAAAAAATCGGTTTTCAAATTTATTAGAGCTCTGCTTGTTTGCCAGTCTTCAGAAGTATTATATTTTCCTAAAAGATCTTTAAAGCGTTTAAATGGTTAGACGTTCACGTGCGTGTCTCGATAAGAAATTTCGTATTGTATTTCGTGTTCGCGTTGCTTTGTCAAACAAACTGATACTGTTAATTGGACAGTCAATATGATAATCGTCAATGATCTGGGACTAGTCTCTGAGGCAACCACAGCCTCTCAGACTAAAAACAGACTAAAGTCAGCTGACAATAGAATGCAATTGTCTATGGCAATCAGCTGATAATAGAATGCAATTGTCTATGGGTATCAGCTGATAATAGAATGCAATTGTCTATGGCAATCAGCTGACAATAGAATAAAATTGTCTATGGCAATCAGCTGATAATAGAATGCAATTGTCTATGGCTATCAGCTGATAATAGAATGCAATTGTCTATGGCAATCAGCTGATAATAGAATGCAATTGTCTATGGGTATCAGCTGATAATAGAATGAAATTGTCTATGGCAATCAGCTGATAATAGAATTAAATTGTCTATGGCAATCAGCTGATAATAAATAGAATGCAATTGTCTATGGCAATCAGCTGATAAAAAAAAGAATGTAATTGTCTATGGCAATCAGCTGATAATAGAATTAAATTGTCTATGGCAATCAGCTGATAATAGAATGAAATTGTCTATGTCTCCTCACATCCTCAGGTGTACGTGTTCACCTCCATGCTCCTGGTTGTCATCAGCATCGTCTGCTTTGTCGCCGAGACCTACGAAGGCTTCCGTGTCCCCATCGGCAATGCCAGCAAGGTGCCGGCGGCCAACTGCGCGATGCCCTGCGGCTCCTACGTCGACCCGCAGCACGTGCCCGGCACCTTGAACTACAATTACGATGAAACAGAGCCGCATCCGGTGCTCATCAACATCGACTACGCTCTGTACGCCTTATTTGTTATCGAATTCATCGTCCGCGTGTTCTTTGCGCCCAGCTTCCGGGCCTACTTCACCGACTTTCTCAACTGGATCGACATCATCTGCGTGCTCACGCACACGGTCTCCGTGGTGATGAACTCGCTCGAATCTCTCGACTATTCGTCGCCATTGGTGAAAACCGCTATGAATCTGCGACTTTTGCGCGGCCTGAGAATTGTGCGAATCCTGCGAATCTTCAAGCTCGTTAAGCACTATAACGCCTTCAAGATTCTCGTCTACACCATCAAGATATCGCTGCGCGAGCTCATGCTCATGATCGTGTTCCTATTCGTTGGCGCAGTGATCTTCGGCTCCATCATTCACCTGGTCGAGCGGGAGAGCTTCAAAAATATACCGCTGGGCCTGTGGTGGGCCCTGGTTACCATGACTACGGTGAGTTTTTGCGGCGATGCCTCTGAGTTAAATTCTTCACTTCACGAGTCTTTCGGTCTTTATTTATTAGTCTGTCTGTCTGTCTGTCTGTCTGTCTGCCTGTCTGTCTGTCTGTCTGTCTGTCTGTCTGTCTGTCTGTCTGTCTGTCTGTCTGTCTGTCTGTCTGTCTGTCTGTCTGTCTGTCTGTCTGTCTGTGTGTGTCTGTCTGTCTGTCTGTGTGTCTGTCTGTCTGTCTGTCTGTCTGTCTGTCTGTCTGTGTGTCTGTCTGTCTGTCTGTGTGTCTGTCTGTCTGTCTGTCTGTCTGTCTGTCTGTCTGTCTGTCTTAGTGTCTGTCTGTCTGTCTTAGTGTCTGTCTGTCTGTCTGTCTGTCTGTCTGTCTGTCTGTCTGTCTGTCTGTCTGTCTGTCTGTCTGTCTGTCTGTCTGTCTGTCTGTCTGTCTGTCTGTCTGTCTGTCTGTCTGTCTGTCTGTCTGTCTGTCTGTCTGTCTGTCTGTGTGTCTGTCTGTCTGTCTGTCTGTCTGTCTGTCTGTGTGTCTGTCTGTCTGTCTGTCTGTCTGTCTGTCTGTGTGTCTGTCTGTCTGTCTGTGTGTCTGTCTGTCTGTCTGTCTGTGTGTCTGTCTGTCTGTCTGTGTGTCTGTCTGTCTGTCTGTGTGTCTGTCTGTGTGTCTGTCTGTCTGTCTGTCTGTCTGTCTGTCTGTCTGTCTGTCTGTCAAAGACGTCCATCAACGCTAGACATCTATGGATACCTGTCGGTACCCAGTCTATCAGTCTATCAGTACCTGTTCATCAACAATACCTTTCTATCCGTGATCCTTACAACTTCCCCAGCCGCAAACACAGGATATCCTCAGGCCCATCCCCTAAGGATCAGCCTGAACAGTTTTCCAATGATTAAAACGTCCTCCACCTGAACCCTCAGGTCGGATACGGCGACTTCGTTCCTCGCCAAGCTGCCGGCTACGCAATCGGCTGCATCTGCGTGATCTTCGGCGTCCTGACCATCGCCTTCACTGTGCCTATCGTGGTGAACAACTTCGCAATGTACTATTCGCACGCCCAGTCGCGCAACAAGAAGCCTAAAGAGTACTGGCGCATCAAGCGGGTGCCGCAGAAGGATCTGAAGAAGCCAACGGGAATCATGGCCGCGCTCAGCAAGTTCAAGAAGGCGCCAGGGGACGCCCCGGTGCCTGACAGCTCTGACCTGTACGGCGGCGGCGGCGGCGACGGAGCCGCGGGGAAGACCGTCTCAGTCAACAGCGTGGCCATGTCGGTGATGTGGAACAATTTGAATCTGAGCGACGCCAAGAAGTCGGCCTATCAGACTGACAAGGTCACCTTGATGACGCCCAGAGGAGGCGGGGATCAGAGCGGCGGCGGCGGCGGCGGCCAGACCACCGAGGATTCGTCGACTCTGACGGCTTTCGCGGCGCCGACTGGGCCGAGGTTTTTCGCCCGTCGGGCTCCGATGACGCCCGTGCAGGAGGTGCTGGACCTCGACATGGACGAGGCTCGGGTCAACGAGGAAGTGAGTGGCGCGTTTTATAATGGAATGTCCGCTAGACTGATGGAGTTGTTTTAGTTGAGTCTGACTCTCGCGCTAGGACCCGTGTTCAATTCCGCGCGCGGCCATATACATTTGGAGCCCCCCCTCCAGGCACAGAATGCACAGACGATGCAAATTTGTATTTTAATAGAGCATGGTGTGAGCCTTTTATTGCTCTCTTCAGAGCTCTCTGATGGGTGGCATATCTACCTCATTTAAAAGCCCGTCAGTTGCTTCTGGTTTGTGCCATAGACTAGCCAGCATTATCTGGGCTTTGCTCAACTCTGTGTCCAAATTAAAAGCCCGTCAGTTGCTTCTGGTTTGTGCCATAGACTAGCCAGCATTATCTGGGCTTTGCTCAACTCTGTGTCCAAATTAAAAGCCCGTCAGTTGCTTCTGGTTTGTGCCATAGACTAGCCAGCATTATCTGGGCTTTGCTCAACTCTGTGTCCAAATTAAAAGCCCGTCAGTTGCTTCTGGTTTGTGCCATAGACTAGCCAGCATTATCTGGGCTTTGCTCAACTCTGTGTCCAAATTAAAAGCCCGTCAGTTGCTTCTGGTTTGTGCCATAGACTAGCCAGCATTATCTGGGCTTTGCTCAACTCTGTGTCCAAATTAAAAGCCCGTCAGTTGCTTCTGGTTTGTGCCATAGACTAGCCAGCATTATCTGGGCTTTGCTCAACTCTGTGTCCAAATTAAAAGCCCGTCAGTTGCTTCTGGTTTGTGCCATAGACTAGCCAGCATTATCTGGGCTTTGCTCAACTCTGTGTCCAAATTAAAAGCCCGTCAGTTGCTTCTGGTTTGTGCCATAGACTAGCCAGCATTCTCTGGGCTTTGCTCAACTCTGTGTCCAAATTAAAAGCCCGCGGTCCAAACTAGAACACAAAAAGCTATAGTTGAACTGGCAGTCGCTGAGACTGAGAGCTGGCATTTCTCAGTCACGTAGTCTATGGTACAAGCACAGCATATAACTTTATTGACATTCAAGTATATTGAAGCATATTGCATAATCCAGAATTTAGTTCTGAAAATACCTGTAAATATGCTAATGAATTTTTTCAGCGAGACCATAGGGCTGCTGGTCGACTCAAGTGTAAAGATGAGGCAGTTGAGTGGCCATTCTGTTGAGTTATTTCTGCTAGGAGCTAGGGTGCGGGATAAACTGGCTTCTGTCAGCTGCCTGTTGCCGCTGCGGGCTTGTGCCTCATATCAGGGTTGGGCATCTGTTCTACCCGCATGGCAACATGCTCAAATGAAGGCAGCAGGGTGAGACTGGAGGGGCTCGGCGGTGGTCCTCCTGCAGCTTGAGTTGGATGTCACAGTGAGTCAGCGTAGCTGCTGTGGGGGGGGTGGATCTGTGCGGGAATTCTGCAAAATGCTCTAAATTATTCAAGTGCCCAGCGGGATACCTCACTGAGGAACTGTCTGACAGGTAGCTGGGAAGCCAGCTGTGGCAGACTGCTCAGCAGTCAATTCAATTCATAGTGGGGTTTGGGATACAGAAGTAACTAGGCTCCCGCGTGTGGCTGCTTTGCGCTTCCCGCTCTGTTTGAAGCTCTCAAAAGCTTTCAACCCCGCGCCGCTACGCCCCCATCATTCCCACTTGTGATGGCCATCTTTTTGTTGAAGTTTTTTTATCAAGTCTATTCATGGGTGAAAATTCAGATCTTTCCTCGAGTCCTGTGAACTTGCAGGAGTGAGTTGGGTGCAGGAGTGAGGTGGGTGCTTTATTGAAGTGGGTGCTTTATTGAGGTGGGTGCTTTATTGAGGTGGGTGCTTTATTGAGGTGGGTGCTTTATTGAGGTGGGTGCTTTATTGAGGTGGGTGCTTTATTGAGGTGGGTGCTTTATTGAGGTGGGTGCTTTATTGAGGTGGGTGCTTTATTGAGGTGGGTGCTTTATTGAGGTGGGTGCTTTATTGAGGTGGGTGCTTTATTGAGGTGGGTGCTTTATTGAGTTGGGTGCAGGAGTGAGGTGGGTGCTTTATTGAGGTGGGTGCTTTATTGAGGTGGGTGCTTTATTGAGGTGGGTGCTTTATTGAGGTGGGTGCTTTATTGAGGTGGGTGCTTTATTGAGGTGGGTGCTTTATTGAGGTGGGTGCTTTATTGAGGTGGGTGCTTTATTGAGGTGGGTGCTTTATTGAGGTGGGTGCTTTATTGAGGTGGGTGCTTTATTGAGGTGGGTGCTTTATTGAGGTGGGTGCTTTATTGAGGTGGGTGCTTTATTGAGGTGGGTGCTTTATTGAGGTGGGTGCAGGAGTGATGGTGGGCGTCGGAGTGAGGTGGGTGCAGTAGTGAGGTGGGTGTAGGAGTGAGGTAGGTGCAGGAGTGAGGTGGGTGCAGGAGTGAGGTGGGTGGATGAGTGAGGTGGGTGCAGGATTGAGGTGGGTGCAGTAGTGAAATGGGTGCAGGAGTGAGGTGTGTGCAGGAGTGAGGTGGGCGTCGGAGTGAGGTGGGTGCAGTAGTGAGGTGGGTGCAGTAGTGAGGTGGGTGCTTTATTGAAGTGGGTGCTTTATTGAGGTGGGTGCTTTATTGAGGTGGGTGCTTTATTGAGGTGGGTGCTTTATTGAGGTGGGTGCTTTATTGAGGTGGGTGCTTTATTGAGGTGGGTGCTTTATTGAGGTGGGTGCTTTATTGAGGTGGGTGCTTTATTGAGGTGGGTGCTTTATTGAGTTGGGTGCAGGAGTGAGGTGGGTGCTTTATTGAGGTGGGTGCTTTATTGAGGTGGGTGCTTTATTGAGGTGGGTGCTTTATTGAGGTGGGTGCTTTATTGAGGTGGGTGCTTTATTGAGGTGGGTGCTTTATTGAGGTGGGTGCTTTATTGAGGTGGGTGCTTTATTGAGGTGGGTGCTTTATTGAGGTGGGTGCTTTATTGAGGTGGGTGCTTTATTGAGGTGGGTGCTTTATTGAAGTGGGTGCTTTATTGAGGTGGGTGCTTTATTGAGGTGGGTGCTTTATTGAAGTGGGTGCTTTATTGAGGTGGGTGCTTTATTGAGTTGGGTGCAGGAGTGAGGTGGGTGCTTTATTGAGGTGGGTGCTTTATTGAGGTGGGTGCTTTATTGAGGTGGGTGCTTTATTGAGGTGGGTGCTTTATTGAGGTGGGTGCTTTATTGAGGTGGGTGCTTTATTGAGGTGGGTGCAGGAGTGATGGTGGGCGTCGGAGTGAGGTGGGTGCAGTAGTGAGGTGGGTGTAGGAGTGAGGTAGGTGCAGGAGTGAGGTGGGTGCAGGAGTGAGGTGGGTGGATGAGTGAGGTGGGTGCAGGATTGAGGTGGGTGCAGTAGTGAAATGGGTGCAGGAGTGAGGTGTGTGCAGGAGTGAGGTGGGCGTCGGAGTGAGGTGGGTGCAGTAGTGAGGTGGGTGCAGTAGTGAGGTGGGTGCAGGAGTGAGGTGGGTGCAGGAGTGAGGTGGGTGCAGGAGTGATGTGGGTGCAGGAGTGATGTGGGTGCAGGAGTGATGTGGGTGCGGGAGTGAGGTGGGTGCGGGAGTGAGGTGGTTTCAGGAGTGAGGTGGGTGCAGGATTGAGGTGGGTGCAGGAGTGATGTAATTTGCTACAGAGACCCAAAGCACCTACTGCAAGTTGCATGTTGACTGGCCTCTCTAACTAGACCCCGACTCAACCTCCGACATCTCACATCCTCGCGTTGCACCGCAGCACGAGGAGCGCAGCCGGCAGCTACTGGCCCAGGCCCAGGAGAATGATCAGCAGGTGTCGGCGGCCAAAGAGCGCCAGGCTGACGCCCTCGAGAAGCGGAAAGCCGCGCTGAAGAGCCGTCTAGCCAGCGCCAAACAGCCACAGGGCGGCGCCAATAGCAGCGCCAGCTCGGATGGCAAGAAGCCGGCCTCAGCTAAGAAGCCCTTCCCGGCGAACCCCGCCCGCCCGGGGTCCAAAAAGTGACGTCACTTGCGCGAGACTGGATAGTAGGCTCAGGTGAGTCACTATTGCTCAACCAAGGTTTCTGACTTTGTCTCGTGGCTTTACTCTCTGTGACTTTATGATGTCTGCCTCAGTCCATCAAGCTTATCAGCCTCTCTTATCAGCTCTCTTATCATCCTCTCTTATCGGCTCTATTATCAGCTCTCTTATCAGCCTCTCTCTTATCAGCCTCTCTCTTATCAGCCTCTCTCTTATCAGCCTCTCTCTTATCAGCCTCTCTCTTATCAGCCTCTCTCTTATCAGCCTCTCTCTTATCAGCCTCTCTCTTATCAGCCTCTCTCTTATCAGCCTCTCTCTTATCAGCCTCTCTCTTATCAGCCTCTCTCTTATCAGCCTCTCTCTTATCAGCCTCTCTCTTATCAGCCTCTCTCTTATCAGCCTCTCTCTTATCAGCCTCTCTCTTATCAGCCTCTCTCTTATCAGCCTCTCTCTTTATCACACAGTATATAAATGTATGTTGTCTATGCATATAATACACATTTGAATTCGTCTTTAAATATTCCAGCCACCGGACGTCACTCTGCTCAGCTTCTTGACTTACAAATGAAACTCAAAATCAGATAAATATTTTGGCAACAGAGTTACTGTTTTAACTGTGTTATGCACTGTTTGCTGTTTCATGAAGCCCTTTTTATTAACTCCAATTAACCCTTACTAAATCATTCAATTATTTTGTGCCTTCAAATTTCACCATTATTTATCTATGATATTATAAACCTCTTAATATTTCAAAAGACGTTTCTCCTCCTAAAAGTGCCTGTTTGAAACGCACTTTTATATCTGTCTAGATGTTCCCGGATGCCGCGCACTACTGGGCAGTAGTTTTGATGCGCGTTGAATTAATATTTTGTTTTTAATAAACAGAAATTATTCTGTGCAAAAATGTTGTTTTTATTTGCATTGCTGCTTCTTTAAAGTGTGAACAGTTGACAATGAATGAAATGAATACCGAGTCAGAAAAATAAATGCTTCACCTTGTTGTAATGCCTACGAATCAAATTTTGCGTATTATTTATTTGCGAGGACCACTAAGAGGATAGAGCAGCACACTTGACTAGGCTGATTAAAGTAGTATAATAAGTGTTTTATGCTCAAATCATAGATAATCGCTTAAGTTTTTATAGGCGATATTTTGGCCATAATTCTAGCCTAGAAGTAGTGATCGCAAGTCATCCATGGACAGCTAAAGTCGAAGGACGCACCACAACCCCCAGCCAAAATTAATTTGGCCTTGCACGGATCGAACCATGGGCACAGACACAGGAATAACTAGATGGGCCACTCAGGCATATATACTTAGGCTTTCCACTTTCAGTTCAGTAGCAAAGAAGAATAATACATAAGCTATTTTATAAAAATAAAAGCAGCTGAAACGACTTTGATAAGTTTAGAAGCCCAAGCTTGCAGGCGTAAACAGCTTGCTAATTGGTTCAGCAATAATGTACATTAGCCAGTCCACTGAAATGTACATGGCAGCTTTAGGCTGGAATTCAGAGAAAGGCAATAAAAATTGGGGCGGGGCAGGGGTTCCGTGTGGAGTTTGAGGGTTTAAGCTTAGGGGGGCGGGGGTAAGAGCCAAACAAGCCTGTCGTTAAATAAAATGGTTCTGTATAACTGACTACTGAACTGAAAGTAACTTGCACGCAAATGTGCTGAGTGGCCCATCTAGTTATTTACCGCTGAGCCGCTCTGCCACCGGTATTAAATATTAGCATGAAACACAACACTGAGTTGCTGGTTGCTGAGTTGCTCCGCTTGTAATACGGAAGCATCCCAAATTTTGTTAATTTTTTTTTAATTTTAAAAGTGAAAAAGTTACTGTAGTATTAAGCAAGTAGTTAAACAAATGCAGTCAGCGCGCCCTATACTCTGCAGTATGTACAGTATGGTACAGACAGCCATCTAGTTGCCGGGCAGCTGTCACACGAGTGTCTGGTAAACGCAATCGATTTCCGCTGCCTCTGCCGCGGACTTCGCGTCGCCTTGTCGGTGGCCAAAATAGCTGTGCCGCTGCTCCGCCGCGTTGCGACCGCTTTGGAATTCGTTTGGAGCCGGCTGGAACTGCTGGTACACCGGCTGTCTGTCGATGTTGTCCGCCGTGCCGATGATCTCCGCGTCAGTCCGGAAGGTCACCCGGCGCTTGGCGGCGGCGGCGACGGCGGCGGCGGCTGGCGGAGCGACGCAGCTCACTGCGCTGTCGAATGAAGATCGGCGAGGCCGGTCGAGAGCAACCGATTGAAGCTGCGGTGCCCGGCTGCTCCGCGCCTGCTGGAGGGCGAGATCGTCCGTTGTGGTCTGATGACATCCCTTCCTCTCCCAACCTCCCTCTCCCAACCTCCCTCTCCCAATCTCCCTCTCCCAACCTCCCTCTCCCAACCTCCCTCTCCCAATCTCCCTCTCCCAATCTCCCTCTCCTAACCTCCCTCTCCCAACCTCCCTCTCCCAACCTCCCTCTTCCAACCTCCCTCTCCCAACCTCCCTCTCCCAACCTCCCTCTCCTAATTCCCCAATCCCAACTCCCACTCCCAACCTCCATCTCCCAACTCCCACTCCCAACCTCCCTCTCCCAACCTCCCTCTTCCAACCTCCCTCTCCCAACCTCCCTCTTCCAACCTCCCTCTCCCAACCTCCCTCTCCCAACCTCCCTCTTCCAACCTCCCTCTCCCAACCTCCTCCCAACCACCCTCTCCCAATTCCCCAATCCCAACTCCCACTCCCAACCTCCCTCTCCCAATCTCCCTCTCCCAACCTCCCTCTCCCAACCTCCCTCTCCCAATCTCCCTCTCCCAATCTCCCTCTCCTAACCTCCCTCTCCCAACCTCCTTCTCCCAACCACCCTCTCCCAATTCCCCAATCCCAACTCCCACTCCCAATCTCCCTCTCCCTATCTCCCTCTCCCCATCTCCCTCTCCCTATCTCCCTCTCCCAACCTCCCTCTCCCAACCTCCCTCTCCCAACCTCCCTCTCCCAACCTCCCTCTCCCAACCTCCCTCTCCTAATTCCCCAATCCCAACTCCCACTCCCAACCTCCATCTCCCAACTCCCACTCCCAACCTCCCTCTCCCAACCTCCCTCTTCCAACCTCCCTCTCCCAACCTCCTCCCAACCACCCTCTCCCAATTCCCCAATCCCAACTCCCACTCCCAACCTCCCTCTCCCAATCTCCCTCTCCCTATCTCCCTCTCCCTATCTCCCTCTCCCAACCTCCCTCTCCCAACCTCCCTCTCCCAATCTCCCTCTCCTAATTCCCCAATCCCAACTCCCACTCCCAACCTCCCTCTCCCAACCTCCCTCTTCCAACCTCCCTCTCCCAACCTCCCTCTCCCAATCTCCCTCTCCCAACCTCCCTCTCCCAACCTCCCTCTCCTTATTCCCCAATCTCAACTCCCACTCCCAACCTCCCTCTCCCAATCTCCCTCTCCCAATCTCCCTCTCCCAATCTCCCTCTCCCTATCTCCCTCTCCCAATCTCCCTCTCCCACCCTCTCTCTCCTAATTCCCCAATCCCAACTCCCACTCCCAATCTCCCTTTCCAAATCTCGCTACCTCAAAACCCGGCAGCGAAGCCCCAGACGGCTCCAGTCGCAGGCTGCTCGGTCTCGTCCACCCCCGGCGACTATCGGAAGACTCCTCGGAGGCTGGCAGCCTCTCCTCCGGCGCCATCGCGGGCGGCCTGCTCAAATCGGCAGGCAGACAGAGCCGCTGCTCACCAGGACAGTCTGCCGCGGCCGGTTGCTGCGCCGGCTGCGGCGAGAATTCGCGGCAGTAGCGGCGCATGCTGGGCACCGGCCGGCACGGCGCCCAGGCCTCCTTGGCGGCGTACAGGAAGGGGATGTAGCCCACCTGGCCTGCGCCCGTCAGCACAAACAGCCAGCGCTTCCCGACGTGGTAGAGAGCTCGGACCGGCTGTCCGGCTGTCACGCTGAGCTCTCCGGGGCCGCTGGCCTCGAAGCTGAACAGGACTCGAGCTCGGACTCCTACCGGACGTTCTCGACGAGTGCGGTTGACTGTCTTTGTCTTCTTGACGGCGGCATCGCCGCTGTCGGTGTCCGAGCTGCTGCTGCTGCTGCTGACACTGATATTGCTGCCGACTGGCTTCGAGATGGCGCCATCGCTGGTGCCATTGCTGACGCTGCCGCGGTCGCCTGATGCACCTGTGATAAAGTGATGATGGAGCAGGTTGCTCTTGTTTCCTGAAATGCATGTTTAAATGTCCATCTGCTGAAGAAGCTCTGTGAAGCTGAGCTGAGAAGGAAAATTGTAGGGAACGGATGGAGGCTGAGCACAAGATTGCAGGTAGAGGGAGGCAGATTGCAGTCGGTGGAAGAGGGAGATTGCAGTCGGTGGAAGAGGGAGATTTGAGTCCGATAGAGAGGGAGATTGCAGTCGGATAGAGAGGGAGATTGCAGTCGGATAGAGAGGGAGATTGCAGTCGGATAGAGAGGGAGATTGCAGTCGGATAGAGAGGGAGATTGCAGTCGGATAGAGAGGGAGATTGCAGTCGGATAGAGAGGGAGATTGCAGTCGGTGGAAGGGGGAGATTGCAGGCGGATAGAGAGGGAGATTGCAGTCGGTGGAAGAGGGAGATTTGAGTCCGATAGAGAGGGAGATTGCAGTCGGATAGAAAGGGAGATTGCAGTCCGATAGAGAAGGAGATTGCAGTCGGATAGAAAGGGAGATTGCAGTCGGATAGAGAGGGAGACTGCAGTCGGTGGGAGGGGGGATTGTAGTCGGTGGGAGAGGGAGATTGCAGTCGGTGGGAGAGGGAGATTGCAGTCGGTGGGAGAGGGAGATTGCAGTCGGTGGGAGGGGGATTGTAGTCGGTGGGAGAGGGAGATTGCAGTCGGTGGGAGAGGGAGATTGCAGTCGGTGGGAGGGGGGGATTGCAGTCGGTGGGAGAGGGAGATTGCAGTCGGATAGAGAGGGAGATTGCAGTCGGTGGGAGAGGGAGATTGCAGTCGGTGGGAGAGGGAGATTGCAGTCGGATAGAGAGGGAGATTGCAGTCGGCGGGAGAGGGAGATTGCAGTCGGTGGAGAGGGAGATTGCAGTCGGTGGGAGGGGGGGATTGCAGTCGGTGGGAGAGGGAGATTGCAGTCGGATAGAGAGGGAGATTGCAGTCTGTGGGAGAGGGAGATTGCAGTCGGTGGGAGGGGGGATTGCAGTCGGTGGGAGAGGGAGATTGCAGTCGGTGGGAGAGGGAGATTGCAGTCGGTGGGAGAGGGAGATTGCAGTCGGTGGGAGGGGGGATTGCAGTCGGTGGGAGAGGGAGATTGCAGTCGGATAGAGAGGGAGATTGCAGTCGGCGGGAGAGGGAGATTGCAGTCGGCGGGAGAGGGGATTGCAGTCGGCGGGAGAGGGAGATTGCAGTCGGCGGAAGAGGGAGATTGCAGTCGGATAGAGAGGGAGATTGCAGTCGGTGGGAGAGGGAGATTGCAGTCGGTGGAGAGGGAGATTGCAGTCGGCGGGAGAGGGAGATTGCAGTCTGTGGGAGAGGGAGATTGCAGTCGGTGGGAGGGGGATTGCAGTCGGTGGGAGAGGGAGATTGCAGTCGGTGGGAGAGGGAGATTGCAGTCGGTGGGAGAGGGAGATTGCAGTCGGTGGGAGGGGGATTGGGGCGGGAGATTGCAGTCGGCGGGCGGGAGAGGGAGATTGCAGTCGGTAGATGGAGACTGCAGACATTTTGTTTCAAGCAAACTTTGAGCGAGTCGGAAAGCAGTTCAATCCAGTGATGAATAAAAAGTTTAAATTCTTAAAACGCTACCTTGTAAAGGGGAGCCGCTGTGTTTGGGGACGCATCTGCTTGGAGTCTGCTGCTGCTGCTGCTGCTGCTGGCAGGCGGTGAACAGCGGAAGATGGCAGGCTGCGGCATGGCCGGTTCATCCCGAGAGCCGGGCAGCCTCGGCAGCTGCAGGTGCCGTAGAGAGAAGGTGCGCCAGAGCTGCTGTGGAATTTCCAGGACATTTCCAGGCGGCCATCAATCAATTACAGTACTGTCTGATCTTTTATTCGCTTGATCTACTGAATCGTTCTGGTGATCAAAAGTGATCGATATAAACATTTGAATTTTTCGTCCATTAGGTAATCATTGGGGTCATTAGAGAATCATTGAGGGTCATTAGAGAATCATTGAGGGTCATTAGAGAATCATTGGGTTCATTAGAGAATCATTGGGTCATTAGAGAGTCATTGGGGTCATTAGAGAATCACTGGGAGTATTAGTAGTTTATTGAGGGTCATTAGAGAATAACTGAGGGTCATTAGAGAATCATTGGGGTCATTAGAGAATCACTGGGATCATTAGTAAACCATAGAGGGTCATTAGAGAATCATTGGGGTCATTAGAGAATCATTGGGTCATTAGAGAATCACTGGGAGTATTAGTAGTTTATTGAGGGTCATTAGAGAATAACTGAGGGTCATTAGAGAATCATTGGGGTCATTAGAGAATCATTGGGGTCATTAGTAAACCATAGAGGGTCATTAGAGAATCATTGGGTCATTAGAGAATCATTGGGGTCATTAGAGAATCACTGGGAGTATTAGTAGTTTATTGAGGTCATTAGAGAATAACTGAGGGTCATTAGAGAATCATTGGGGTCATTAGAGATCACTGGATCATTAGTAAACATAGAGGGTCATTAGAGAATCATTGGGTCATTAGAGAATCACTGGGATCATTAGTAAACCATAGAGGGTCATTAGAGAACCATTAAGGGTAATTAGAAAATATTGAGGTTTCTTTAAGTAACCATTGGGCCACAACCATTGCAGGAATGCTTTCTTAGATTGCTTTCTTAGCTTTCTTAGATCTTACATTCACTGCTTTCTTAGAAAAATCTGCGAAGTAAACTGGGCCCAATTTAATGTTACATGCACTTTAAACTGCAGTCTGCAGCCTCGGCAGAGGCAATACCCGGTCTTATATTGGATCCCAGACCTGCTGAAGAGCTGCCTCAATCATCTGGCGGAAATCTAATTCCTCACTTGTATGGACGCGAGAGACTTGAGAGCAGGTTGGGAACTGTGAAAATCTCGCTAGCGGCTTCACTCAGCTCGCCAGCAGCTTCTTCATCAAGTCCGTTGGGGAGTCTGGGAGGGGTCGGATTGGATCTGCTAGGGGAATTTCGAGTTAAGGGATTTTAGCTCGCATGGTCACTTCTCTGAACTTCTCAGTCCGAAGCTCATATGCGAGTGAAATTGCTTTCTTGATTTCAGGCAGTATATTTATATTTATGGAATTTTGGAAGCAAAAAATTGACTGAGCAAAATTTCATGTTGCCATGCTGTTTTTTTGCTTACGAAATACATTTCTAGTGAAAATTTGTTCGTTAGCTTCTAACATTAGCTAACATCGGGTAGCTGCCATCTTCCAGCTAGCTTCCATCTTCCAGCTAGCTTTCATCTTCCATCTAGCTTCCATCTTCCAGCTAGCTTTCATCTTCCATCTAGCTTCCATCTTCCATCTAGCTTCCATCTTCCAGCTAGCTTCCATCTTCGATCTAGCTTCCCTCTTCCATCTAGCTTCCCTCTTCCAGCTAGCTTCCCTCTTCCAGCTAGCTTTCATCTTCAAGCTAGCTTCCATCTTCCATCTAGCTTCCCTCTTCCATCTAGCTTCCCTCTTCCAGCTAGCTTCCCTCTTCCAGCTAGCTTTCATCTTCAAGCTAGCTTTCATCTTCCATCTAGCTTCCATCTTCCAGCTAGCTTCCACCTTCCAGCTAGCTTCCACCTTCCATCTAGCTTCCATCTTCCATCTAGCTTCCATCTTCCAGCTAGCTTTCATCTTCCATCTAGCTTCCATCTTCCAGCTAGCTTTCATCTTCCATCTAGCTTCCATCTTCCAGCTAGCTTTCATCTTCCATCTAGCTTCCATCTTCCAGCTAGCTTCCATCTTCGATCTAGCTTCCCTCTTCTATCTAGCTTCCCTCTTCCAGCTAGCTTCCCTCTTCCAGCTAGCTTTCATCTTCAAGCTAGCTTTCATCTTCCATCTAGCTTCCATCTTCCAGCTAGCTTCCACCTTCCATCTAGCTTCCACCTTCCATCTAGCTTCCATCTTCCAGCTAGCTTTCATCTTCCATCTAGCTTCCATCTTCCAGCTAGCTTCCAGGTGTTAAGAGCTTTTAATCGCACATTGTAGTTCACATACCTTCTCAGCGGGTGCTTAAACGGGAATCAGGTCACGTGACCGGCCCCCGGTGTTCCACTTCGCCATTCCAACTCTTCGATGACTTTGATGACTCTCTGAGCTGAATGGATCGAACAAATAAGATGTCACTACTTGCGACACTGGACTCTGACACCTCCGCCTGTTGCTGTCGCGCTCACACAGTTGTCCGATTAAGATCTTTCGGGGGACTGCATCTTTCAGGGCTTGGGCGCAGACTGCCGCTCTGGCTTTTTAAAAGAGACGGAAAGAAGAGACAGGGGCAGGGGGTAGACGGCCGCGCTTTGGTTTGAATAAACAGATTTGCTCGAGTGGCCAGTCACTTCTGAGGGCCGGCTCGCTGTGGGCCAAGGAGTTCTGGATGAGGTGCAGTCTGGATTGAACAGCTGGCCAAGGAGTTCTAGATTGAGTGCCAAGGGGGCGCCCATCATGGCTGGGTGTTTGATGCTGTGCAGTCGACAAAAAGCAGCCGAGTGCGCCCCTGTTCTCGCTGGTAGGGTACCTGCAGCGTCTCTTCTTCGTTTCTTCTCTGTCTCTTCTCTGTCTCTTCTGCGTCTCTTCTCTGTCTCTTCTACATCTCTTCTGCGTCTCTTCTCTGTCTCTTCTCCATCTCTTCTGCGTCTCTTCTCTGTCTCTTCTCCATCTCTTCTGCGTCTCTTCTCTGTCTCTTCTCCATCTTTTCTGTGTCTCTTCTCTGTCTCTTCTCCATCTCTTCTGCGTCTCCTCTCTGTCTCTTCTGTGTCTCTTCTCTGTCGCTTCTGTCTCTTCTCCATCTCTTCTGCGTCTCCTCTCTGTCTCTTCTCCATCTCTTCTGCGTCTCTTCTCTGTCGCTTCTGTCTCTTCTCCATCTCTTCTGCGTCTCTTCTCTGTCTCTTCTCCATCTCTTCTGCGTCTCTTCTCTGTCTCTTCTCCATCTCTTCTGCGTCTCTTCTCTGTCTCTTCTCCATCTTTTCTGTGTCTCTTCTCTGTCTCTTCTCCATCTCTTCTGCGTCTCCTCTCTGTCTCTTCTGTGTCTCTTCTCTGTCGCTTCTGTCTCTTCTCCATCTCTTCTGCGTCTCCTCTCTGTCTCTTCTCCATCTCTTCTGCGTCTCTTCTCTGTCGCTTCTGTCTCTTCTCCATCTCTTCTGCGTCTCTTCTCTGTCTCTTCTCCATCTCTTCTGCGTCTCTTCTCTGTCTCTTCTCCATCTCTTCTGCGTCTCTTCTCTGTCTCTTCTCCATCTCTTCTGCGTCTCCTCTCTGTCTCTTCTCCATCTTTTCTTTGTCTCTTCTCTGCTTCTCCCTCTCTTCTTCATTACTTTTCCGACTCTTCCTTATCTCTTCTCCATATTTTCTTTATCTATTCTCTCTTTTATCCTTGCAGCGCCTGTAGCGCCTGCAGCATCGGTGGGCGACTTGATCGTCGCAGATTTGAAGGCAGAGCACAGAAGGCCAACAAGCGATGCGTCAACTTGCTGCTCAGCTATGAGATATGAGGCAGATACTCGCCTGCAGGGCAAGCATTCGAGATAGTGTTTCGGGCTAGCTTCCATCTTCCAGCTAGCTTCCATCTTCCAGCTAGCTTTCATCTTCCATCTAGCTTCCATCTTCCATCTAGCTTCCATCTTCCATCTAGCTTCCATCTTCCATCTAGCTTCCCTCTTCCAGCTAGCTTCCATCTTCCATCTAGCTTCCCTCTTCCAGCTAGCTTCCATCTTCCATCTAGCTTCCATCTTCCAGCTAGCTTCCCTCTTCCAGCTAGCTTCCATCTTCCATCTAGCTTCCATCTTCCATCTAGCTTCCCTCTTCCAGCTAGCTTCCATCTTCCAGCTAGCTTTCATCTTCCAGCTAGCTTCCATCTTCCATCTAGCTTCCATCTTCCAGCTAGCTTCCATCTTCCATCTAGCTAGCTTTCATCTTCCATCTAGCTTCCATCTTCCATCTAGCTTCCCTCTTCCAGCTAGCTTCCATCTTCCAGCTAGCTTTCATCTTCCAGCTAGCTTTCATCTTCCAGCTAGCTTCCCTCTTCCAGCTAGCTTCCCTCTTCCAGCTAGCTTCCCTCTTCCAGCTAGCTTCCATCTTCCAGCTAGCTTCCACCTTCCAGCTAGCTTTCATCTTCCAGCTAGCTTCCATCTTCCAGCTAGCTTCCATCTTCCATCTAGCTTCCATCTTCCAGCTAGCTTCCCTCTTCCAGCTAGCTTCCCTCTTCCAGCTAGCTTCCATCTTCCAGCTAGCTTCCCTCTTCCATCTAGCTTCCCTCTTCCAGCTAGCTTCCATCTTCCAGCCAGCTTCCACCTTCCAGCTAGCTTCCATCTTCCATCTGGCTTCCATCTTCCAGCTAGCTTCCATCTTCCAGCTAGCTTCCCTCTTCCAGCTAGCTTCCATCTTCCAGCTAGCTTTCATCTTCCATCTAGCTTCCCTCTTCCAGCTAGCTTCCACCTTCCAGCCAGCTTCCACCTTCCAGCTAGCTTCCACCTTCCAGCCAGCTTCCACCTTCCAGCTAGCTTCCACCTGCAGAGTATTCGGGCCAGTGCCGCTACTCCATATTTTGTTGTCAGGTCTCCTGGGCAGAGCGAGCACAGAGCGGCAGCGCAGCAAACCTCACACCGTAAAAAGTCTACAGAGAGAATCTTCGGTCTGTATAGTTGCTCTCCTGTTCTTTTTCGGTATAGGCTGAAATGCCTGCACCCGTGAATGGCCGCAGTTGCGAGCCCCCCCCCTCCACATCCCTCTGTGCCTCTCCGACTCAGAACAATTCTAAAGCAGTCTACTCGAGAGCGTGCCCGAGGCTGTAACCAGAGGGAGTGCATTAACACAGCCAGGAGTTAAGTAGTTGGTCTCGGAGCAGATTTCAATATCACGGCGAATATTTATGGGAAATTCTTTCATAAAAACTCTATATTAATGTGCAAACGTTCTTTGCAAATCAATTTTAACTTATTGACCTCATGGCGAACCTCCTAGGTGCCATTCAAACTCTGGTTTCTATTGAAATTCATAAACTACAATATTTTAACTGTCACAGTTTTCTTCTGCGAACTGATGCTTTACGACCGCATTTTTATAAAGCTTTTATGGCAAGATGAACACAACTTGTAGTTGTCTTACGCCAACTTTTAAAAAAAAAGCGTCAGAGAACCCAGTTTTGAATTCAATGCCTTCCGAATCTTCTCTTCTGCCTCTTCTCTTCTCTTTCTCTTTTCTGTCTCTGCTCCATCCCTTGCCCATGGCTTCTTCATCTATTATCACTCTCTTCTCAGTCTCTTCTCAATCTCGTCTCTTTTCAGTATTTTCTCTGTATCTTCTCTATCCCTTCTCAGTCTCTTCTCTGCATCTTCTCCATCCCTTCTCAGTCTCTTCTCTGCATCTTCTCCATCCCTTCTCAGTCTCTTCTCTGCATCTTCTCCATCCCTTCTCAGTCTCTTCTCTGCATCTTCTCCATCCCTTCTCAGTCTCTTCTCTGCATCTTCTCCATCCCTTCTCAGTCTCTTCTCTGCATCTTCTCCATCCCTTCTCAGTCTCTTCTCTGCATCTTCTCCATCCCTTCTCAGTCTCTTCTCTGCATCTTCTCCATCCCTTCTCAGTCTCTTCTCTGCATCTTCTCCATCCCTTCTCAGTCTCTTCTCTGCATCTTCTCCATCCCTTCTCAGTCTCTTCTCTGCATCTTCTCCATCCCTTCTCAGTCTCTTCTCTGCATCTTCTCCATCCCTTCTCAGTCTCTTCTCTGTATCTTCTCCATCCCTTCTCAGTCTCTTCTCTGCATCTTCTCCATCCCTTCTCAGTCTCTTCTCTGCATCTTCTCCATCCCTTCTCAGTCTCTTCTCTGCATCTTCTCCATCCCTTCTCAGTCTCTTCTCTGCATCTTCTCCATCCCTTCTCAGTCTCTTCTCTGCATCTTCTCCATCCCTTCTCAGTCTCTTCTCTGTATCTTCTCCATCCCTTCTCAGTCTCTTCTCTGCATCTTCTCCATCCCTTCTCAGTCTCTTCTCTGCATCTTCTCCATCCCTTCTCAGTCTCTTCTCTGCATCTTCTCCATCCCTTCTCAGTCTCTTCTCTGCATCTTCTCCATCCCTTCTCAGTCTCTTCTCTGCATCTTCTCCATCCCTTCTCAGTCTCTTCTCTGCATCTTCTCCATCCCTTCTCAGTCTCTTCTCTGCATCTTCTCCATCCCTTCTCAGTCTCTTCTCTGCATCTTCTCCATCCCTTCTCAGTCTCTTCTCTGCATCTTCTCCATCCCTTCTCAGTCTCTTCTCTGCATCTTCTCCATCCCTTCTCAGTCTCTTCTCTGCATCTTCTCCATCCCTTCTCAGTCTCTTCTCTGTATCTTCTCCATCCCTTCTCAGTCTCTTCTCTGCATCTTCTCCATCCCTTCTCAGTCTCTTCTCTGCATCTTCTCCATCCCTTCTCAGTCTCTTCTCTGCATCTTCTCCATCCCTTCTCAGTCTCTTCTCTGCATCTTCTCCATCCCTTCTCAGTCTCTTATCTGCATCCTTCTCCATCCCTTCTCAGTCTCTTCTCTGCATCTTCTCCATCCCTTTCTGAGTATCTTCTCTGTATCTTCTCCATCTCTGCTCCATCTCTTCTCTGCATCTTCTCCATCTCTTTTTCATCTCTGCTCCATCTCTTCTCCATCTCTTCTCCATCTCTTCTTCATCTCTGCTCCATCACTTCTCCATCTCTTCTTCATCTCTGCTCCATCACTTCTCCATCTCTTCTTCATCTCTTCCACATCTCTGCTCCATCACTTCTCCATCTCTTCTTCATCTCTTCCACATCTCTGCTCCATCTCTTCTCCATCTCTGCTCAATCTCTTCTTCATCACTTCTCCATCTCTTCTCCGTCTCTCTTATTCTTATGCTTTCTCTTCTTTTTTTCAGGTAATTTTGTATTGGTTCAATCTCAATTTTTTAAATTTCATTTACGGCTCGTATTCCTATTTTTTACAAAGCTATGCTTGCACTACACGATGAGTACTTGTGAGTAGTGTCTATTGCAGTTAGTGAACAGAAACTGGGGAACTCAATACATTTTTCAAATCATTAGCGGTTGAACCAGTCTGTGCTGAGGTGAGGTGGTCTCATGCCGAGCATCTATCTGTCATACCCAATTTCGCATACCGCGAGACAAGACGTGCCAGCGCTCGCTACGCAAAACAACCGATCCGCGGACTCTCCCCCCCCCTCTCGGAGACAATTGTACACTTTTTGGTACCTTTTAATTCGAAGCACGGCAGTTTTGTGGATGTGTGTGAGTCATCACGCAGTCTGGCCCACAGTCTAAGTCACGAGAAACTCGAATGAGACGGAATATTGAACAATGGAAGTGTTTTTGGGGGCGGGTGGGGGGCCCATACAGAAACTTGGCAATGCATTATGTATGGAATTTTCCGCACAATACCACACACAAGCAAACCATAAGTTTATATACTGGCCAGTTTACACGGGCTGACCAAGATAAAACCTTTTGTCGAAAGCACAAAAACAGTTCTTGAACCCAATTGGAAATCAAATTCAAACACAGCAAAGATGTGCCAGTGCATGAACAAGTTCATCCTAGTGGCGGTCAACATCATCTTCCTGTTGGCTGGCCTCGTCATCACGGGCATAGCAATCTGGGTGATTGTCTCCAAGGACACAATGTTCGACTTGGTCCAATTGGTCACCAAGGACGTCGATGTGGACAGGGCTACTCTGGACAACTATATGAACTCCACATCAATGCTGCTGGCTGCCGCTTACATTGTGCTGGTGTTCGGCTGCATTTCAATTGTTGTTGGCTTCTGCGGCTGCTGCGGCGCGCTCAAGGAGAGCTCTTGTCTGCTCATGTTTGTGAGTTTTATCACAGTCTGCTGCTGCAGTCTGCTGCTACCACTTAGGGAATGTGTTTATTGTCTATTGGGCTGTGTTTATTGTCTATTGGGCTGTGTTTATTGTCTATTGGGCTGTGTTTATTGTCTATTGGGCTGTGTTTATTGTCTATTGGGCTGTGTTTATTGTCGATTAGGCTGTGTTTATTGTCGATTAGGCTGTGTTTATTGTCTATTGGGCTGTGTTTATTGTCTATTGGGCTGTGTTTATTGTCTATTGGGCTGTGTTTATTGTCTATTGGGCTGTGTTTATTGTCGATTGGGCTGTGTTTATTGTCGATTAGGCTGTGTTTATTGTCGATTAGGCTGTGTTTATTGTCTATTGGGCTGTGTTTATTGTCTATTGGGCTGTGTTTATTGTCGATTAGGCTGTGTTTATTGTCGATTGGGCTGTGTTTATTGTCGATTGGGCTGTGTTTATTGTCTATTGGGCTGTGTTTATTGTCGATTAGGCTGTGTTTATTGTCTATTGGGCTGTGTTTATTGTCTATTGGGCTGTGTTTATTGTCGATTGGGCTGTGTTTATTGTCTATTGGGCTGTGTTTATTGTCGATTAGGCTGTGTTTATTGTCGATTGGGCTGTGTTTATTGTCGATTGGGCTGTGTTTATTGTCTATTGGGCTGTGTTTATTGTCTATTGGGCTGTGTTTATTGTCTATTGGGCTGTGTTTATTGTCTATTGGGCTGTGTTTATTGTCTATTGGGCTGTGTTTATTGTCTATTGGGCTGTGTTTATTGTCTATTGGGCTGTGTTTATTGTCTATTGGGCTGTGTTTATTGTCGATTGGGCTGTGTTTATTGTCGATTAGGCTGTGTTTATTGTCGATTAGGCTGTGTTTATTGTCTATTGGGCTGTGTTTATTGTCTATTGGGCTGTGTTTATTGTCGATTAGGCTGTGTTTATTGTCTATTGGGCTGTGTTTATTGTCTATTGGGCTGTGTTTATTGTCTATTGGGCTGTGTTTATTGTCGATTAGGCTGTGTTTATTGTCGATTGGGCTGTGTTTATTGTCTATTGGGCTGTGTTTATTGTCGATTAGGCTGTGTTTATTGTCGATTGGGCTGTGTTTATTGTCGATTGGGCTGTGTTTATTGTCGATTAGGCTGTTTATTGTAGATTAGGCTGTGTTTATTGTCTATTGGGCTGTGTTTATTGTCGATTAGGCTGTGTTTATTGTCGATTAGGCTGTGTTTATTGTCGATTAGGCTGTGTTTATTGTCTATTGGGCTGTGTTCATTATTTATTGGGCTGTTTATTGTCTACGCTCGTATTAGGCAGTGTTTATTGCAGAGTGAGCTGTGTTTACTGTCGAATGGACCGTGTTTATTGATTATTTAAGTGCGTATATTGCACCCGAACCGCAGTACGCCATCGCCATCTCCATCGTGCTGATCGCCGAAATTGTCGGAGCCATCCTGGCCGCGGTGTTTAGGAATCAAATCGGCGACAAGCTGCAGCCGCGCCTCGTCACGCTGGAGCGGGAGCACTTCCTGCCGCTGGGCCTCACGCTGAATAACAAGACCACGGATGCCGTCATTACCGCCTGGGTCAACTATGCTCAGACCTCGGTGAGTAGGGTGGGTTACTAGTCTAGTCTAACAGAGAGAATGGATTGCTAGTCTAGTCTAACAGAGAGAATGGATTGCTAGTCTAGTCTAACAGAGAGAATGGATTGCTAGTCTAGTCTAACAGAGAGAATGGATTGCTAGTCTAGTCTAACATATAGAATGGATTGCTAGTCTAGTCTAACAGAGAGAATGGATTGCTAGTCTAGTCTAACATATAGAATGGATTGCTAGTCTAGTCTAACAGAGAGAATGGATTGCTAGTCTAGTCTAACATATAGAATGGATTGCTAGTCTAGTCTAACAGAGAGAATGGATTGCTAGTCTAGTCTAACAGAGAGAATGGATTGCTAGTCTAGTCTAACAGGTAAGAATGGATTGCTAGTCTAGTCTAACAGAGAGAATGGATTGCTAGTCTAGGCTAACAGAGAGAATGGATTGCTAGTCTAGTCTAACAGAGAGAATGGATTGCTAGTCTAGTCTAACAGAGAGAATGGATTGCTAGTCTAGTCTAACAGAGAGAATGGATTGCTAGTCTAGGCTAACAGAGAGAATGGATTGCTAGTCTAGTCTAACAGAGAGAATGGATTGCTAGTCTAGGCTAACAGAGAGAATGGATTGCTAGTCTAGGCTAACAGAGAGAATGGATTGCTAGTCTAGGCTAACAGAGAGAATGGATTGCTAGTCTAGGCTAACAGAGAGAATGGATTGCTAGTCTAGGCTAACAGAGAGAATGGATTGCTAGTCTAGTCTAACAGAGAGAATGGATTGCTAGTCTAGTCTAACAGAGAGAATGGATTGCTAGTCTAGTCTAACCGAGAGAATGGATTGCTAGTCTAGCCAACATAGCTATTGAGGATCGCTAATCCGTCCGCATTGACAGTTTGAGTGCTGCGGAGTCACCAACCAGACGGACATCACTGGCCCGGACACTCTGTGGACCCGGTCGCATCGCGAGTTCAACGGCAAGCTGCAGACGATGCCGGTCACCTGCTGCCGGATGAAGGCTACTAGGAGCGAGTTGCTGGGCAAGCAAGACTGGAACAATGTCGCCGATTACCTGGAGGACCCGGCCTGCCCCAACACTGGAAACGGCGTTGTCACTGAGGTCAGGATGGGGCTTTGTTGTGAAGGGTTCCGCGCGGTTGTGAAGGGTTTACAGGGGTCTGCAGTTCATATATTCGATACTCTAGATAAGTCAATAAAGATTTTTATCCCTTTCAGAGCTGCTACAAAAAAAATCGAAGGCATGATAAACAAATACTCAATGCCAATCATCATTGTCTGCATAGTTGTTGGTCTCTGTGAGGTAAGTGTACTAGTAATGCTACTACTAGTAGTAGTAATAGTAGTAGTAGTAGTAATAGTAGTAGTAGTAGTAGTAGTAGTAGTAGTAGTAGTAGTAGTAGTAGTAGTAGTAGTAGTAGTAGTAGTAGTAGTAGTAATAGTAGTAGTAGTAGTAGTAGTAGTAGTAGTAGTAGTAGTAGTAGTAGTAGTAGTAGTGTAGTAGTAGTAGTAGTAGTAGTAGTAGTAGTAGTAGTAGTAGTAGTAGTAGTAATAGTAGTAGTAGTAGTAGCAGTAGTAGTAGTAGTAGTAGTAGTAGTAGTAATAGTAGTAGTAGTAGTAGTAGTAGTAGTAGTAGTAGTAGTAGTAGTAGTAATAGTAGTAGTAGTAGTAGTAGTAGTAGTAGTAGTAGTAGTAGTAGTAGTAGTAGTAGTGTAGTAGTAGTAGTAGTAGTAATAGTAGTAGTAGTAGTAGCAGTAGTAGTAGTAGTAGTAGTAGTAGTAGTAGTAATAGTAGTAGTAGTAGTAGTAGTAGTAGTAGTAGTAGTAGTAGTAGTAGTAATAATAGTAGTAGTAGTAGTAGTAGTAGTAGTAGTAGTAGTAGTAGTAGTAGTGTAGTAGTAGTAGTAGTAGTAGTAGTAGTAGTAGTAGTAGTAGTAGTAGTAGTAGTAGTAGTAGTAGTAGTAGTAGTAGTAGTAGTAGTAGTAGTAGTAGTAGTAGTAGTAGTAGTAGTAGTAGTAGTAGTAGTAGTTAGTATAGTAAAGTAGCAGATTTTAAATAGTACTAGTAATTACTAGTAGTAGTATATTTACCAGCATACTAGTAGTAATTCATACCTGCGCCCTTCACTCCAGATCATCTGTGTCGTCATGGCCTGCAGTTTGATTCAGAAAATCCGCAACGAAGCCGGAACAACTGCCTGAAGTTTCGCATCTCAAGCTTTTGAAGCCATGGACAACTGCGAGTTAAACATTTAAACATTTTACAACGCGGAAAATTTTTTATTAAAGACATTATCAGGATGCAAATATTTATACATGAAAATGTTTATTTACAATTCTCAAACAAAAAAGATCGAAACGATTTAAATATGAAATCAATAATATATCAGTTTTGTTTGAACTCCAGTACACTGTAGTTACTCTCGACATTTTAACTTTTCACTTTTTAATACGAGCTATAACTTCACTGCCTGCTCAATGAAACTGAGCACAATTTATGTTTTACAGTACTCATATCTCCAAAAAACTTTTTTATCAGATCAAACGGTCCTTGAACGATGAGGATATTTGAAATTAATGTGTGCCTATTCACTACTAGAATCAGTACTATGGATAGTGTTTCTGACTGTTCGCTCATTTCCTTTGCTTTCTTCTCGGGGCGAACTGTTTTGTTTAACTGACAGTACTGGCTGTTCAAGAGATGAGCCTGTGAGCTGCATGGGTCAGGGACTGACTCAGCTGAGACATTGGGCTGCGAGCTGCATGGGTCAGGGACTGACTCAGCTGAGACATTGGGCTGCGAGCTGCATGGGTCAGGGACTGACTCAGCTGAGACATGGGCCTGCGAGCTGCATGGGTCAGGGACTGACTCAGCTGAGACATTGGGCTGCGAGCTGCATGGGTCAGGGACTGACTCAGCTGAGACATTGGGCTGCGAGCTGCATGGGTCAGGGACTGACTCAGCTGAGACATTGGGCTGCGAGCTGCATGGGTCAGGGACTGACTCAGCTGAGACATTGGGCTGCGAGCTGCATGGGTCAGGGACTGACTCAGCTGAGACATTGGGCTGCGAGCTGCATGGGTCAGGGACTGACTCAGCTGAGACATTGGGCTGCGAGCTGCATGGGTCAGGGACTGACTCAGCTGAGACATTGGGCTGCGAGCTGCATGGGTCAGGGACTGACTCAGCTGAGACATGGGCCTGCGAGCTGCATGGGTCAGGGACTGACTCAGCTGAGACATTGGGCTGCGAGCTGCATGGGTCAGGGACTGACTCAGCTGAGACATGGAGCTGCGAGCTGCATGGGTCAGGGACTGACTCAGCTGAGACATGGGCCTGCGAGCTGCATGGGTCAGGGACTGACTCAGCTGAGACATTGGGCTGCGAGCTGCATGGGTCAGGGACTGACTCAGCTGAGAGATGAGCCTGCGAGCTGCATGGGTCAGGGACTGACTCAGCTGAGACATGGAGCTGCGAGCTGCATGGGTCAGGAACTGAGCTTGATTCGAATCCCCGATGCAATGCCAATTTGAGTCATGTGGTTAGCCGAGTGCAGAGGTGACCCTAACAAAAGCAAATTGTTTAATTGCTTGCCCTCAGCTGAGACAAATTAATCGGCTAATTAGACTACTCGGTAATTTGCAAGATTAAGCTGTTAATTTGTGTGACTCTGTCAGTAAACGCCCAAGCTGCAATTTTTTTAAACAACGAAAACGTTTTGGCAAATGCGTTTGACACAGCATCACAGATGCTGTTCGAAATTAGGTAAAGATTCTAAAATTAGTGAAAATGTTTAATACTGAATGAGCCATAGCTGAAGCTGCTAAATATTAAAAAAAACACACGAAGACAATTTTTAGAAACAAGCACAACAGCGTATATTGTGGATGCTGTATAATCTCTTTGATAATGGATAAATGCTAAAACCTAAACCAAAGGCGCATTGCTCATAATGCAGCTAAACCTTCGGCATATTTAGCTTGGCTGAGTCAGGTAAAGTCTCAGTGCAGAAAAAGAGAATTAGCTATGGAGAAGCGGAGGGCTTGAAGCAGTCAGTAACTCAGTAGCTATGTGAAATGTGAGTGACGCAGGTAGGTCGTTCGGGCTAAATTTAGCAACACAAAAGTTGCTTCGCGCATGTAATAAACAATGCGGGCTGGGCTGCAAAGCTAAGGGGGAGAGAGAGAACGCTCTTATATTGTTGTCTTTGAGTCGTGCTGAGTGCAAGTCTCTCTCTCTGTCCCGCGTACTGCTTGCCGTCTCTGTCCTATGCGTGGCACTGTACAGTGTTGCCATGGTAACAGAGACTATTTACCCCCTCGCGCATGGTGAGGTAGAGCAGGTTTGAAACGAGACAGGGCAGGGAGTAGGAGGGAAGGAAGCTTAAGGGGGAGGCTGAAAATCCATAAATGCAACGACTGCCACTGCACACTGCAAACTGTTAGTTCTCAGGGGCGTAGTCTTCAAGTCTGCTTGCTCTGCTCTCTCGGCTCTATTCTATCAGATACTAATTAATCAATAGCCCGAAAACCCCAGCCAAGCAAACATGTGCAACTGCTTCAACAAGTGCATGCTGATCGCCATCAATGTGGTGTTCCTCATCTTCGGCGTCGCCATCACCGCCGTGTCCATCTGGGTGATCGCCTCTCAGGGCAGCCTGTTCGAGTTCATGCAGCTGCTAACCAAGGACGTCAATGTTGATAGTAAGACCATGGACAACTATTTGAATGGCACGTCCACTCTATTGGCTGCCGCCTACATTGCCGTGGCATTCGGCGGCCTGTCAATCATCATCGGATTCTGCGGCTGCTGCGGCGCCATCAAGGAGAACGCCTGCATGCTGATCTTTGTGAGCTGCTCCCCGCTTGCTTGCTAGGGGTGAAAAAAAGTCATTTTAGACTTCCAATTATTAAGGACCCTGAAGCTAGGGTAGCGGCCCACTAATTAAGGACCCTGAAGCTAGTAGCGGCCCACTAATTGAGGACCCTGAAGCTAGTAGCGGCCCACTAATTGAGGACCCTGAAGCTAATAGCGGCCCACTAATTGAGGACCCTGAAGCTAATAGCGGCCCACTAATTGAGGACCCTGAAGCTAGTAGCGGCCCACTAATTGAGGACCCTGAAGCTATAGTAGCGGCCCACTAATTGAGGACCCTGAAGCTAGTAGCGGCCCACTAATTGAGGACCCTGAAGCTAGTAGCGGCCCACTAATTGAGGACCCTGAAGCTAGTAGCGGCCCACTAATTGAGGACCCTGAAGCTAGTAGCGGCCCACTAATTGAGGACCCTGAAGCTAGTAGCGGCCCACTAATTGAGGACCCTGAAGCTAGTAGCGGCCCACTAATTGAGGACCCTGAAGCTATAGTAGCGGCCCACTAATTGAGGACCCTGAAGCTAGTAGCGGCCCACTAATTGAGGACCCTGAAGCTATAGTAGCGGCCCACTAATTGAGGACCCTGAAGCTAGTAGCGGCCCACTAATAGAGGACCCTGAAGCTATAGTAGCGGCCCACTAATTGAGGACCCTGAAGCTATAGTAGCGGCCCACTAATAGAGGACCCTGAAGCTAGTAGCGGCCCACTAATTGAGGACCCTGAAGCTATAGTAGCGGCCCACTAATTGAGAACCCTGAAGCTAATAGCGGCCCACTAATTGAGGACCCTGAAGCTAGTAGCGGCCCATTAATTGAGGACCCTGAAGCTATAGTAGCGGCCCACTAATTGAGAACCCTGAAGCTAGTAGCGGCCCACTAATTGAGGACCCTGAAGCTATAGTAGCGGCCCACTAATTGAGAACCCTGAAGCTAGTAGCGGCCCACTAATTGAGAACCCTGAAGCTAGTAGCGGCCCACTAATTGAGGATCCTGAAGGTAGTGGCGGCCCACTAATTAAACATTAAAGACACTGATTCCCCATTGCAGTACGCAGTTTCCATCTCCATCATCCTTGCCGCGGAAATCGCTGGAGCTATCGTGGCCGCGGTGTTCAAAAATCAAATTAGCAAAGAGCTTAAGCCGCGCTTCATCACCCTTGAGAAGAACCACTTCATTCCGCTGAACCAGACTCTCAGCAATGAGTCTAGCACGGACGTCACCATCACCACCTACATAAACTACCTGCAAGTTTCTGTAAGTACGAGTAAAATTCGTAGCTAACCTACTAATAGTAGTTATGTTGGAACAATAGGCGTAAGTTAATTATGCGCTATAAATTTCAGCTTGAATGCTGCGGCGTCAACAACCAGTCGGACATCACCGGCAGCGACACCAAGTGGAGCAAATCCGAGCGCTACTACAACGGCCTGCCGCAGGTCATGCCGGTCACCTGCTGCAAGATGAAGTCGACAAAGAACGAACTGCTGTCTAAGAATGATTGGAAGAATTCGCGCGACTATTTGTCTGATCCAACGTGTCCGAACACCGGCATGAATTCGCTGACCGAGGTGAATTTCTGAGCTAAGCATGTTTTTATACTAAAGCCGTGCTTGATTGTCGTATGGACAGTTTAACAAGTAGGACTTCACCTGAGACCGGTTTCCGCTTTAAAAAGAACTGTAGCTTGATAGACATTTCCTAGTTTTTACACCTATAGATTACACCTGCCTTAATTGGGCCAGAACTGAAGGCTGCGTACGGCTGTTCAGTCAAAGGACTGGGGGGGGGGTCGCCACACACAGCCTCAATTTCCCCAGCTAATGCTGACATCCATTTTACAGCTGGGTGAGCTGAAGCAATGCAGAGTTAAGTGTCTTGCTCAAGGACACAAATTGTTCCGAATGGGTCGAGAATCGAACCCCCGACCTTTCAGTTGTGATTCCGACGCTCTAACCACAAGGCTACAACCCCAGTTGTTTAGCACCTCAGCAAACAAAGTCTCATATTTTTAGACTTAGCAATTAGAAAGAAATAATGTCAGATAGTATATATATGGTTTTGGAGGTCGACAATGAATATTTTTTTGCAGGTGGCGAAGCAATATTTCAGCGGCTCCTCTCTTCAGAGTGCTTTTTCTGGGTGCCTTTTTTTCTAGACAGGGATGTCTTTTGGAAGCAAATTTTTGCGAAGTCCGGTTAAGAGAGCATAGTTGTGGTTTACGAATTTGTAATGTTGGTTTATGAATTTGTTTGTAATGTAATGTCTTCAATTAGATTTTTTATAAACTTTTGAACCAGCATCTCAGACGAAGCATGAAACTGCTGAAAAGTAACAAAAAGCATTGAAAATGTCAATTTCAGGGCTGCTACAACAAACTGGAAAAAACGATCGACTTTTACGCGCTGCCCATCATCATCGTCTGCGTCGTTGTCGCCGTGTTTGAGGTAATTTTAACAAAAAAATTAAATTTGCGTGATGAGCTAAATCTATATTTATATTTATTTTAGGATTACGGAGCTATTTAGAGAATTTCATGCATTTATTTCATGTGTAAATTATCTTTACATTTTATGCACTTTTCAATAGCAACACAAATTTAAATTATCTTTACATTTTAACAAAAATCTTTACTTAACAAAACAACTTAGAAATAGCATTTAGACTAAAAAAACAAATAACAGAAATATTAAACTGTAGCAATTCTTAGAAGTTGAATTAAAAAACAAATCTGGAGAGTTTCTAGTTTAACTAAACAATCGTAAAAGATTAAATTTTAACATCCGGTTGGTTAATTAAAAAATAGAAAGTATCCGACAAAATTTGTGCATCAGAGAATGTCGCCTAAATTTTAGAAAATGCTGCTTCTACATTTTGAGTTATGGGGACCTACCTTAATAATTTTTTCCAGATTTTCTGCGTCGTAATCGCTTCGTGCATGGTGAACAAGATTCGCAAAGATGACGGCACCCATGTCTGAACACTGAACACCGAATATCCAGTATGACAACATATATATATATTGTGTTCATCATTACAGCTGGACAGAGTACTGTATAGTAAACGGCACTTTTAACCTCGAAGTCGTAAAAACTAACACCAGATATTTTTGTAATTTTTCATGTATTCATAAATATTTATTCTGCTTTTATTTGGGATGCACTATTTGGATGCCGTTGCTTTAACAGCGCAGATGAAACGCAAAATTAATCATCGAAGATGAGTTTTATAAAAATGAAATTTAATTATTCACGTTTGAAAAAAATACAACAGCTAAAAAATATATTCATTCACTCAATATTCACGCAAAAGTTTTGTATAAAAACACGGGTATTGAGATTAACTCTTTAAATTATTTTTGATTTAAATAACACCTACAAGTTCCATAAAAAACAAACTACAGCAGCCCTGGACAGGCCAGCTTGGCTGCTGTCAAAATGCGAGCAGAGTTGCGCAGAACAGCCCGCGCGTCCTTGAGGGTCCGAAATCTCTGCGTCTCTTAGAAGCATGCAAGTCGACAAAACGCAGACTTCTCGCCTGACCAAGCCGCCGCGGTCCTTGAAGGGAGAGAGCAGCAGCACGTCCTGCAGCGGCTCAGGACAGTACTGTTCTGCTCGGATGACGTGGCCGCCGCCAGCAGTAGGCGCCGGATGCGCAGCTCAGCTGGCATGGTCGGAAGAGCCGGGCCCGACGGTATAGCTCGTCATTGCTGGTGCTGGTGGTGGCGGTCGGCGAGTAGTGGACACCTAAGGCGGCTCGCAGAAGTCCAGCGTGAGCGGTGTCGAGTTGCCGCTCCTGCGGGTCAGTGTCCACGTTTCAGCATTGTAAAGATCAGGAAAGCTTCTACTCGTATGACTGCCTGGAACAGCCGCCCTCTCAGCCGATCCGGCAGCGTGGGGCACTGCAGGACAGTCCGCACTGTGCGAAATGCACCCCCCCCCAAGGCATGCGCCCTGCACCGTGCCACATCGTCTATGTTGCTTGGCACAAGACCGCCGATAGATGAACTCTTTGCAGCGAGGCAGCAACGCCGCCTGCCCTTTCGGACGGTCAGCACCATTTTGGTGTACACGGACAGTCCAATCGCAACGGCCGCCGCCGTCATCTGGTCTAGCAGGCGTTGAGCTCCTTCATCTGAGCTAGACAGCAGCGCTAGGTCGTACGCGTACGCTAGGATGGAGAGTCGCTTCTCGGGGTGTCGCCTGCTTGTTCTGCGGCAGAGAAAGAATCCGTTGGAGTCGTCAGGGAGGCCGGTGCGCAGTGCCCGTCTCCTGGTACAGAGCCAACACAGCCGTCACCAGTTGCTCAGGTAAGTGATACGCGCGCAGGATGGTCGTGATGACCCGCCTCATCACCGAGTCAAAGGCCTTCAGGAATTCCACGAAGATGCAAATGGTGGCTGGCCAAAATCCGTTCTGCGGGTCCAGCATCGGCTTCAGCCGCGACAGCCGAACCCTGTTAAACAGCTTAGCCATGCAGGGCATTAGTGAAATCCCGTGATACTCTCTTCTCTTCGATCTTGACGGAGCCTGGTTTCTTTGGGATCCCAACGATATGCGCAGTCCGTCACTCTGCAGGGCGCCAGCACCAGGGGCGCCAGCACCAGGGGCGCCGCCAAGGACTACTAAAGCTACTATGTACATGTTACTTTAGTCGTCCTTGAGTGCAGCGCATGCGATTGATTATTCCATGCCTACAGAGACATTGTCGGAACTCTGTTAAAGCATCATATAAGACTTCCAAAAAACCCTTGTGTTTTGCACTTCATGTCGTACATGCAATTATCGCAATCAGTTTTTTAATGCAAATAGTCAGATGGATGCTCTTACTACACCGATGGATCGTACTATACTGATACTCCAGATCGTTCTGAGAGCTGGGCTGGCTACTCAGGAGATTAGGTTTCAGACAACGCCAGAAAGATGGTGCATATACAGCTGCTAGCAAATGTTAAAATTGCTATTGTACCAGCGTACACTCATGGGTACAGGGTGAGTCTCTGCCCTACCCCCAGTTGAAAGCGATACTCAGCTAAGGAATAAATTAGCGGCTAGCTAATTAACGAAATACTAATTTGTAACGGAATATCCTGCGACTTAACATCTCAGAAATGCCCTTAAAGCTAAAGAACCTGTTTATCGGCATCGTCTCGGCGGGCCTGATAGCCGCCCTGGCCCTGCTCGGCCTGTCAATCTGGGTTGTCAGCGTCGCTCACGGCCCGCTGTTCGAGCTGATGCAGCTGCTAATGCAGGACCTGCATCCGGTAGGCGGTTTGAAACTGGCATGGGCTCCGCAAACTCTTCTTGTAGTAGGAGGAATCAACGTGGTTTTAAGCATTTTCTCCATTGCTTGCGGGCTGCTCAGCTGGTACGAATGGAGGACCGACAAGGAGCGCGTGATTGTAAGTCATATCGCCTCACTCTTGTACATTGCATGTAGCTTTAACGTACACACACATGCATAGGTATACATTGATGATCTTGGGTCATTGGGGTCATTGAATTGCATGCCATGATGTCTATGTCCGAAACCATGCTAGCTTCTGCTGCTTATGCGAGGGGAGCCCAACTACAGTAATGGTTCTAATTCATTTCTGCCTGGCACTTTAGTCTGTGGTAATAACGGGCCGTTCTTAAACTGTAGTTTTTTCGCATTAGCTTGAGAGAATCCTCAAGAAAAGAGCCTATAATATTTATACACGTAAACAATCTCCACTGGCGACATTACTGACCTGGATAGTGCTGAATTTAAATTCATGTCCAAACAGTGCTCATGAGCCCGTAAAGGTCTTGACCCCAATTACCCCGATAACTTATGGAATCCGGAAGTTTCATATCGCGCGTAGAGACACGCGTTATTTGATGTTCATTGTCAATGAAATATTCAGGATTTAGCGACGTTCTGGTATTGACGTATATTTAATAAATGTACTTTTGTTATGCTAGCTAATAGCTCGTAACCATGGATGAAGGAAGTTGAACTTTTGTTTTCTACGCTGAACAATGCCATAGACTAAAACCGCGGGCACACATTGGATAAATAATCAGGGGTCCCATTGCGTGACAACCCATAGACAATTCGTTGTCACGTGCTGCGACCGCTGATTCTTTGCATCGTTTTTCTGTTTGACGATCCTACAGACAATGCATTGTTTGTATTAATGGATTGTTCTGCATTAAAAATGTGAATAATGATCGTCAAGTTGCACAAAACCGTGCAGGAATGCATTTCTGCGCCTAATGTTTTTTCAGTGAGATTTTACCATAGACATCCATTCCTGCACGCAAAAGAGTGCAAGAATGCCACATTCCTGCATGGAAAATCAGCCGACAATGACGATTCTGAGCGGACCGCAAAAATCATAAGGACAAGAAACCGTATACAGAAATCGAAACTCTTAGCAGCCACCTCGACCTTAGCATTCTAAAAATAGCATTAATGAGAAAAGCAGAACTTTCGGTTTCTTAATTAAGAAGCTTGAGATAAGCAAAATGGGAAGTAAAAGTAAAATCAGAGATTGGGGAAATTTCGACCTTACGAAAGCGTTCGTTGCTTCGAAACTCTCGAATGACATGTTTTGTCAGTAATCCCTCTTTTGATTTTCAGAGTCCCATACTGATGGCGCTTCCCAGCATCCTGGGCTTTGTCAGCATTGGCTTCATGGACAGCTTCGGCATCAGCCATGACGTAGGCGTCAACAGCGGATTGAGCATGAGAACCAAGCTGGTGATTCTGGACAGGAACTACTTTCAACCGCTGAGCCTGGCACTGAAGCAGAACTCTACTACCGAGGCCAAAGTCACCATGATGATTAACCACATGCAAGTGCAGGTAATTTGGAGTTCTTATGTTAATTTGTTGTGGGTGGGTCTGCATTGAGGTTGGTAGAGCATCTTGAGAACCATACAGGGGAGGTCAATGAAGGTCAAGTCAGAAGTCCTGCAGGGATTAGAGGAACCATGCAGAATCATTACAGAAATCTCAGAAACCGTGCAAGCTGAAGTGGATTTAGAGTTTAATAATAAAGCCAGTCGACAATGTAATTACCTCAGCCAAGCAATTGTTGAACAATTAACTCATATGCTACAGTTCGAATGCTGCGGAACGAACGGCCCGTCAGACATCACCGGCAACAACACCCTGTGGAGCAGGTCTTCGCCAACCTACAACGGCACCCGACAGGTGATACCAGTGAGCTGCTGCCCGATGCTGTCAAAGAGAGCCGGCCTGCTAAGAGACGGATATTGGAACTCCGTTGGGTCGTATTTGCTGGATCCTGGCTGCCCGAACACAGGCCGCAGCCCTCACAGTCAGGTAAGTGGAAACTGTGTCATCTGATGGACTATGCTTAGCACAGTTACATTTATAGGGAAATGATGCTCCTCATGAGTATAAATTTGTTTGAAGAGACGACAGCAAAGACATAAATGCAACTACTGCATGTATCTACGAGGTACGTCCTGAATCGGCAAATTCCAGGCAGCGGAGCCTTTCGACCCTAGGGTCCTTGGAAACTTCACTATAGCAATACCGCTCAGCGTTTGTGTCTCTTCTCTCATCTCTCTTCCTCAATTCCTCTCTTACCGTAGCCACCGAGGAGGACAAGGGACATGTCCCCCCACCCAGTAAAAGCTAAGGGCCAATGCTTTGTCCCCCCGCCCGTGAGACCAATTATGGAAACCAGTAATATTACTCCAGGGCGCCGAAATGGGTGCGTTAAAATGAGTGCTGACAACACCGATTTTAAAAATGTAGAAATTTAGTAATTTAGAATTCTTGACTTTGCCCTCCGCCATAAAATCCATGGCGACGCCCCTGCTTCTCCCTCTCCCTCTCCCATCTGGCCCGCAGCCAAGAGCTAGCTCATCTGGCCCTCGAGCTAATTACTCTCCGACCCTCCGACCCCTCATCTACCTCATACACACAGACTCGTACTGAAGCTATGGATATACTGTACCGGTATCAATCTGGCTTGAAAAATTCCTACAGTTAACAGCAGCTTTAATTAGCAATATTCCTGTCAAAACCGTTGAGACCCGTCGAGATGCATCGGATGGTATCGAGCTACTGTATATAGTTATAATAGTCCGCTTAAGCTTAGGAATTGCGCTCAGCTCAGCGCTCGAAATGGACCGAACTAACAAAACAGATAGCGAGCCCACCGCCTCCAGACTCGCAGTGCAGCATGAAGGGCGAGCGCTTGGGCAATAGCAAGCAAAGAGAGTACACCTGCTCGAGTTTGAAGTCTATGCTACCTCTATGCGTAGCCAACCCCCTCTGCTCAAGACTGCTTGACAATAGATGCGCAGAGTAATGCTATTCTCCTGCTCACAACAGTAATTGGCTCAGGCCATCCAGCGAATTAATATTGCTGTTACTGTAAGCGGATAGCGACATGGTGCGCCACTAAAATCAGTCAGGGAGCAGTAGTATCCAAGGATTCTTTGGACAGACGAAACCGGCTTTATTTGCTTTTGAATGTTGCGTAGAAATGAAAGCCATATAGATCGATATTGCGTCCTCGAAAAGGGGGATGCCAATTCTCAAGCTGAGTCGCTTTTATAAGCTCAAAATGTCACATCGTCGAAATGTCAGACACTTTCACTAGAGCGAAAGTTCACAAGCTTGAACTTTTATTCTATCGAATTAGTGAACCATATCGATTATGTGAAATTTCACGCCTGTGAAAATGTCTGAATTTTTTTCAACGATTTTTATATCCATGCAGAGCTAGTTGAGCACTTTTGAATTTGTTAAGCAGTGATCAAATATGATATCAATCACATTCAATGCACTAGTAATGATCTCAAAGAATACGCCTGCCACCACGCATTCCGAAAGCAGCTGACACGATGTGAACCGCGATATGCGACGCTGCAGTGCTTCAGGGAAACAATTGAATTATTGAATCGTTGTTAGATTTGGCTGTTGTCATTTGACTGCGTCCTTGTGCCGGAGTGTGTTAAAAAGCGCTTGACTAAGGGATTGCAATCTTAGGGATTACAAAGTTTTGACAAACTGACACAATTTGACCAACTGCTTGGATTTAGATAGAAAATTACCGTAGATACGAGCGTAGAAATGGGGGTTGTAGCTTAGTGGTCAGAGCGTCGGACTCACGACTGGAAGGTCGGGGGTTCGATTTCCTAACCCACTGGGAACAATTTGTGTCCTTGAGTAAGATACTTAACTCTGCATTGTTTCAGTTCAGCTGGGGTATTGAGGGTGTGTGTGGCGACCCCCCCCCCCCCCCCAGTCCTTGGACTGAACAGCCGTACGCAGCCTTCAGATGCGCCGCGCAATAGCTGCGGCTGAGCTGTCGGTTGCACATCTGACCATTGAGGCAGGTGTAATCAATTATTATTATTATTAGATCGAAAACGGAGTAGCTTAGTAAATATGTACGTAGTTGTCAGTGAAATCTTAAAAATTCGCCACAAAACAATTGCAGGGCTGTTACGATTATCTGAAGAGAACGTCTGCCGAATACTATTATTCCGTCCATACGTTCTCCATCTTCGTGACGAGTGTCAATGTGAGTATTTATAAATCGTGTTTGCCGATCAAATGACATTCAAGTAAGCCACTAATACAGGTTTATCACAAAACTCTGCTCCTCTGCATTTCAGATCATATGCTTCATAATTTGGTTTGTGAATTCCTTTGCTAAACAAAGCTGAGGCTTGAACTGCACGCCAAAATAAACTCATTCGATAACTCACTCTTCCTTGGGAATTAAAAACAGATGATTTATTTCGTTTTTTTTCATACAGTACGGCTTGACAATTTCATGCATATCCACTATTAACATATTACTGTCTCTATAATCCTCATACGGTGAGGTACGATTGCTCAAAAAATAATTTCATAAAATAATTTAAGTTCTACAAAAGATGGTTAACCTTCTAAGTTCGATTTTTATCACATTACGTGATTGGCTTTCATTTGTTCATTGCGGCGTGATTATCCTCGATCATTTTACTCCTTTTCCCCTTCATTTTTCTAAGTTTTGAGTAAGAAATTTATCTACTGATATTCCCACAACTAAAGGCTACTAATAGTAGTGTCAAGGCAAATCTGCGCTACCTGTAATAATAAACCCTGCTATTGTGCCCAACTCACCTGGGAATTGGAAAGAGTAGCTTGTATCATTCCCTAAACTGACCAAAGCTATGGATTCGCTATTTTGTTTGAGACTATTCATATTTTAACCACTTCCATAAACTATAAATGTCAAAATTAATTGGAGAACTGCGCTCTGATCTTTGGAAGCTGATGGCCGCTGACTTTTCTTACTAAATAAAAAATTTCTAGCTTCTAAAATTCTAAAAGTTTCTAAGCTTCTAAATATGTAACTGAGACGCACGTATTTTTAGTTTTGATTTTTACCATAACTAACCCATGCGAAATTTGATTAAATATATTCAATAATTTAACCATCATAGCTTAATAAAAAGAATGAACCCAGCTTTTATAAAAAAATAAAGCCCCCTTTTACGAGGTCACAAATAGTTAAATCAACAAATTATTTAAGCCTTAATTTTTGTACCTGTAGGATAAGACTATCGTGGTGCATTATGACGTAATCATCTATAACTGGATTTAAATTAGCTTAGTAAATTAATTTTCTACATTAAATAATAAAACAATTTGAATCCAACTTAGTAAAAGAGATTGTAGTCACGACGGTATTAAGGTCGTATCTTATAACGCTCGTAAATGCAGCCTCCTTCATACTATGATAAGGCATTGAGACACAGTGCGTTCGGCGCGGGCGGTGACGCAATGTATAGCAGCAAGTTGCGAAAATTACGAGTGTACTATTGTACTCGTGTGTGCACTAAGTGAGTCTTCAACCCCCCCCCCCTGAGCTAAAAGCGTCAGTGAGCAAAGAATAATGAATATAAATTTTTACCGGATTTCTCGCCACTTAGCAGATTTCTCTAAAACTGTTTCACACGTCTCAGAAATGTCTCAGCAATGGATAAAGAATCTGTTTTTTGTCATCATATCGGCGGGCCTGATAGCCGCCCTGGCCCTGTTCGGCCTGTCAATCTGGGTTGTCAGCGTCGCTCACGGCCCGCTGTTCGAGCTGATGCAGCTGCTAATGCAGGACCTGTACCCGGAGGGCGGCTTGAAATTGTCAGGGGCTCCGCAAACTCTCCTTGTAGTGGGCGGAATCAACGTGGTTTTAAGCGTTTTCTCCATCGCTTGCGGGCTGCTCAGCTGGTACGAACGGAGGACCAACAAGGAGCGCGTGATTGTAAGTCATGATCTTGGGTCAGGTGAGCTAGTTGTTTCAGGACAGAAGAATACTACCTTTAGGGCTCGTATAGTTCCACTTTTGACTTGAAGCCTCACTAATATACGAAATGTTGGCAGCAGACAGGCAATGCCACGTGGTGTCTATGTCTGAAACCATGTTTCTGCTTCTTATACATGTAGAGTCTAACAAACAAACTGTATTGAGAAACCGAAAGTCCAAACCACGGAGTATAGGACGCACCCAGAATGCACAACCGGCATTTCCTTGCGCTGAAAATTGAAACAAAATGTCCTTCTTCCCTTCAGTTGCAACAGAAGAGTAATTTATGTGCGAGTTCATGGCTACTACAGCTATCTGACTCGGCTGCAATCAGCTCAGCTCCAGTGGTTAATATGGAGATTCTTCTTTTTATGGTTTTTCAACCAGAAATTAGTTTAAGCAGTATTTAGCATTTAGCATTAAGCTCTGAAGAGAGTATCTCAATAACTCTAATTAAGCACAATGTAAAGGTACAATCTGAGCTCGGGGAAATTTCGACCTTACGAAAGCGATCGTTGCTTAGAAACACTCGAATTGCATTTTCAATTTTGGTCAGTAATAACTCATGAAATCTTTAGAGTCCAATACTGATGGCGCTGCCCAGCATTCTGGGCTTTGTCAGCATTGGCTTCATGGACAGCTTCGGCATCAGCCATGACGTAGGCGTCAACAGCGGGTTGATCATGAGAACCAAGCTGATGATTCTGGACAGGAACTACTTTCAACCGCTGAGCCTGGCGCTGAAGCAGAACTCTACTACCGAGGCCAAAGTCACCATGATGATTAACCACATGCAAGTGCAGGCAAGTTGGGGGTTCAATTATGTTAATTTTTTGTGGGTGGGTCTTCATTGAGGTTGGAGGGGACGATTTGGGAACCACCCAGGGGAGGTCAATGAAGGTCAGGTCAGAAGTATCATGCAAAATCCTTACCAAAATCTCAGAAAATTTGCAAGCGTATTTGCGTACATATTCCTCAGAAGTGAATTTAGAGTTTGATAAAACCGGTCGACAATGTAATACCTCAGCCAAGCAATTGTTGAACAATAAATTCATCCAGTTCGAATGCTGCGGAACAAACGGCTACTGGGACATCACCGGCAACACCACCCTGTGGCACAAGTCCTCACCAACCTACAAGGGCATCCGGCAGGTGTTGCCAGTGAGTTGTTGCCCGATGCAGTCAAAGAGAGCGGGTCTGCTCAAGGACAGCAATTGGAACTCCGTTGGATCGTATTTGCTGGACCCCGAGTGTCCTAACACAGGCCGTTATCCGCACAGAAAGGTAATTAGAAACTATGCCAGTAAGCATTCTCACAGATTACGATTCATGCAGTAGTGAAATAGTTCTGCTTTTGTGTACAAATTTATCTGAAGAGACGACCCCAAAAACCTCTACACGCCCGTTGATCGGACAACCCGAGAAGGCCCGCGAAGCCAGCTCCCTATCCGGCCCTCGTGTTCTTTGAAACTTTACAATAGCCATCTTTCAAATAGATCTCTTCTCTCCTCTTTTCTCTCCCATCTGGTCTGCAGCCTGGAGCTATAGCTAATTCTTTATCTGGCCTCGGGGTTGAAAATCATAGAGTTTGCCGGACCCTGATGCTGATCTACACACAGGCTCGCACAAGCTACGGTTAAACTGTACCTGTACGAGTATCTGGCAAGAAGGATTACTAAGTGTTAGGAACCCAACCGCGGTCTGTAGTAATATTTCTGTGAAAAGCCTTGAGGCTTGGTTCGCTTGCATTGTAAGATCTTTCATCGGGAACGCGCAGGACCCATGCACTCAGCTCAGCGCTCGAAATGGATACAGATAGCAAAAGATAGCTAACAAAATAGATGGCGAGCCCACCGCCTCAAGGCGCAGGCAGACTCGCAGTGCAGCACGAAGAGCGAGCGCTTGGACAATAGCAGGTAAAGATCGAGTACAGCTGCTCGAGCTCGGCCCATTATAACCTCTACGCGTAACCAACCTCCCTCTGCGTGAGACTGCTTTGACAATAGATTCGCAGAGCAAAGCTATTCTCCTGCTCACAACAGTAATTGGCTCATGCCATCCAGCCCGAATTAATATTGTAGTTAATACGTATTGTTGTTACTCTAAGCGGATAGCGGCAGGATGCGCCGTTCAAATCAGTCAGGAAAGCATTTTTTGGACAGACAGACGAAACCCGCTTTATTAGCTTTGATTGGGCAGGACTTTTTCATGTTAAGTTTTGTTAAGGTTATTGAATAAATACAACTAAATAATCAAATACATATAAATAAATTGTTTGCGTGCAGGAACGGAGAGTGTCATTCCTGCACGATGTCCATGTGTAAAACAGTGGAGATTTGGCCATAGATTATTTCATTCCTGCACGACTGCCTTCATTCCCGCACGCTGGCTCAAATAAGAATGATATATTCCTTCACGCACGAGTGAACGTGAAGGAATTCCATTGTCGGATGATTCATCGTGCAGGAATGCACAAAACCGTGCAGGAATGCATTTCTGCGCCTAATGCTTTTTCAGTGAGATTTTACCATAGACATCCATTCCTGCACGCAAAAGAGTGCAAGAATGCCATTCTTGCATGGAAAATCAGCCGACAATGAAACCCCGCCGCTGACAATATTGTGTCCTCAAAAGGCGATGCCAACTTAAGCCATAGCGGAAGGTCGCTTCCCATAAGCCAAAAAAATCATATTGTCGAAGATAGCTAGTAAACTTCGCAGGACTTGAAACTTCACATCGTCGAAACTAGTTTAAGTTGTAAAGTTAACGGAATTGTGACTAGCAAGAGATTTAAACGGTCGAAAATGTGAAATTTGCGCTTGTGAAAATGTCTCTCTCTGAAACCGGCACTCTTTACAGGGTCTAGAGTTGGTTTGAGTAGATTACATGTATGACATTCAGAGTACACACATTAGATCACCAACACTCAAGACTTGCTATCAAGTATATTTAATGTACTTCTATGGTCAACCTGTCACGGCAGCTTGTGCGCATCCCACAAGCAGCCGACGCGGTGTAAAAAGCGATATGCGACGCTCCAGTGCTTCAGGGAATCGAAATTTGACTGCTGTCATTTGCCTGTGCCCGTCGGAGTATGAAGTTCTTGCGCAGACTTTTGAAAGGATTATGAAATGCATGACACACATTGACTAACTGCATGCTTTGATTTAGATAAAAAACTGAGTGACAGTAAATGTACATTGTTGCCAGTGAAATCATGAAAAATTCACGTTGTAACTAATGGCTTAAAAATTCTACAATCGCAGGGCTGCTACGATGCTCTGAAGAGAACGGCTGCCAAATACTATTATTCGATCCATACGTTCTCCATCTTCGTGACAAGTGTCAATGTGAGTATTTAAATTGTATTTGCCAATCAAATGATGTGCCAAGCATAGCTGCTAATGCAATATACGGCTGGTAGTAACAAGACCAAGTTCCTCGGCATTTCAGATCATATGCTTCGTAATTTGGTTTGTTAAAAAAATGACGGCAACCTGAAAAAAAAACGTATTCGATGGCTGACTTGTTGTTGCAATTCCTTTGCAAATCTAAAAATCGAAATCTTTTTGTGTCAGCATGTACATTTAACGCCTTAACAACTATACCGGTATACTATTTATTTATTTTTTATCTATAATCCTTTAAGGACATGCAACTTCACTGTTTTAGTGTTGAAAATCGTGAAATTTCCTATCTCCGTAGTGTATTTTTCCGGCGAAACCTGCCTTTAAAACTATTTCTGAACGAAAAGCTTTATGAATATCGATAGAGCAATAAGAAAGGCACAACATATCAAAAGATGAACACTGGATCTGCCTCCTATCAAAAGCAATAACAGTTTTTGTGCTGAAAAAATTAAAACCTCCTATCTCTGTAGTGTATTTTTCGGCGAAAAGTTGCCTTCAAAACATTGTGACGTTGTCAGTTTAAGGTGGTCCCGAAAAGGGCCGTTGGACTGCTGTTTCTCTATAGTTTCAACCCTTCAGTTTCACCGTTTCAACTAAACTTTTCCATTTGTTTATTGCGACGTTTACTTGTAGTAGTGCCCAACGATTTTGTGGCAATTTCTAATTCACTGTATATTTTGCTATCCTCTCTCGCGACCGTATAAAATTGGCACGATCGATAATTTTAAGTTCTCTCGCCAGCCAATGAAATCACTCGTGCTCGCGCTACCCCCCTCTGCGCTCTTTTATTAAACCCCCCGCCTGGCGGCGGGCACTCCTCTCTTCTCTCTCTCTCTCCTCTCTTGGTTTTCTTCCCTGCTGCCTCTTAGCTGTCTTATCTGTTTGTCTGGCTGCCTCGAGCCTCCTTATTTCTCACCACGGCCCCTCTGCCTGGGCCAGCCTGCTCACACACTTACTTGACTGTCTCACGCCACGACCGACGCCAAACTCGCCACTACGTTTCACTGCCTTCACTGTGCTCATAGCCTCTGCTCTCGTCACATCGCCATTGTGTCATTCGCCTGCCACTTGACTTCATATCCAAATTATATTCAACCCATTGTTGCAGCCGCCAGTGCCCAGAAAGCTATAGTCTGTTTATTGCCAGTAACAACCAAACTTAGTACTGATATTAACAATAAAGACAACTACGGCAGTTCCTGCCTTTATCGCCAAGTGCTCCGCTACACCATCCACTTCGCCTAAGTTGACTTCAACTTATTTTGGGACTAAAACGGCCCTTTTAAGGGTCACGGCCAACATCAAATAACGTGACAACATTTACCATAGATTTTGAGTGTTGCGTCCTATATATATGTTATTTGATTAGCCCTTGTTACGTAGTGCTAGTTATGCTAACAAGAAATGTATTAAAATTTAAAATAAAAAATAATAATTTAATTTGTGGTTTCATTAAAATACATACAATGCAAGTTTTACAAATGCTCCAAATTCCATGTGCTTGAATTGGACTAAAACTGTAAAGCAGTAGCTGTCTCGTATCACTAATTAAAGGATAAAAGCTATATGGACCCACTATTTTGTCCACGACTATTTATATTTGAACGCCTTCCATAAACTAGAAATTTCACAATCAACTGAAAACTGTTCTTAAAGAGCTTATCATGAGGCACTAAATTTTTAATGAGTCAAATTTTTCTAGCTTGTGAAATTCGATTGCGTCTACATTTTGAAGTTTAAAACCAATGTGTTTTTATTTGATTACTGCCTGTATAAGTACTAACACTACGTAAACGTACTTAAGACGCATGTTTTATTTTTTTTCTGTTTACTATCACTAAACACGAGCTATTTGGAATCGGATAAATTCATAACAGTTTAACCACCGAAGTAGCTTAATAAAAACGATGAGCTGGTACATAACTCGCACGCGGTAAACCTGACGCTTTTTACGGGTCGCAAACACTTCCTATCTTCCCAAGTATTTTCAGTCTTATTATTTTAATACGAGTATAACCACCCGGAGTGGAATGTACTTCATTCAGTTCACTCACCGGCACACGTGACTACGTGACTACACGTAAAGCAAGCCTGGTAAATGGTAAAAGGCGTCGCATTCACGACGGTATCAACGCATATCCGTCACTAGATTGTAGGTTCGTATTAAGTAAAATGAAATTATACATGGCAATACATGGGAAATACATACATCCTATATACATGTATATAAACGCGTTTATCACCCGGGGCAAGCTAAATAAACACGCATTAAAACATAGACTAACCAAGCGGGCAAACGGGAGATACATGGTAAAATCAAATTCAAGCGCGTGTTGTCTACTTTGAAACCGCTGTGAATGTCTATGGCGAAAAGACCATGAGGGCGGGCACGAAACTCAACCCGCTAGGATCCAACTCAGATTTTCGCCTGACGGTCGACCGACACGAAACAACACGATCTATCTACGATTTTAATCTTCGTCCGACTTTCAACGACTCTGGACGACAAAAATCGTGTCCTAAACGGTTCAAAGTCGGACCAAAAGTAAATTTCGTGTTAATTTCGGTCCTAAATCGAACCAACAGCTTGCAAAATGTCGGAGTTGCGTCCCAGCAGGAATACATGGCGAAGAAACAGAGATCGGAAAGCTATGGGAATGCCGCTTTAAAATCTACTTATTTAGTTAATTACGAGCGTATTTTATTTCTAGAGTCTGCCGACAACCATCATTGGTGCTGCTAACGAAATCATTTGCTCAGTGCCAAAACAAGATGCTCATCGCACTGTCGTTAGGAAGAAGCGGTTTCACGCCTGCCAAGACTCTGCTGTGAATCCTCTTTTGTCTCGACTCTCGAAACTTAAAGCTCACGTCGACGCGTACAAGTTAAAAATAAATAGACTCGTTTAATTAGTCTCGATTCAATTCTGTATTATATTCAATTGAATGTTTTATACTTGCAAAGTATATTTCAGAGTGGGCAGAACAATGGCAAAACTGTGCACAAATAACTTGCGATTTATAATGGGGTTTGCTCAGCTCCAAAATCATACAAATTACGCAGACTAACGATGATAAAACTACTCGTAACTTGACATTAAAGCAGGCACAAAATGCAAACTGAAGCCTACTTGAAAAATAAATTCAAAATGTTCTTGTTTAATTGAAGCCAGCTACGAATTAGGACTACCTACCTGCCTGTTGTTTAGAGCATTATTGACAGCAAATTACGAAATAGTTCAATTTCCCTAATAGTTCACTGTCTGTCTACAATACAGGAGTTTGTAGGTGGTGTCTAGACAGGGCTTGCGCAAGTCGTATGTGATTTCACTCTCGCCTTGTATGATGGGGCATTGTCGTGTACAGGAATCGCATGTCATTCGTACCCTGGTAGTTGCTTTCTTTGCACCAATCTACATGATCTATTTATGATCAAGGAAGGGTCCGCAATCATCAGACTGAAAACTCCAACCGGAGTTTGTGCGGAGAGGCTTTGCAAAGAAATTTCAATCTTATAAAACGACCGAATATTTAAGGAATATTTCAATGACGAAAGCCTAGCAGTAAAGTACTTGACTAAAATCAAGGCTTCAAGGCATCATAAATTGTCAGATGTCAGAATGCAATAGCACTGCTACTGTGCTGGTGATCAAACCGGCTTGAAGTCCGGATCCTCCCTGGCGCACTTTAGCAAATAGTTAATCAGGTATTGGGACCTGACGCCCGGTTCAACTCGCGGCACCAGCGGCGGCAGCTGATTGTCCCGAATCTCCAGCACCTGCAGGCCGGCCGATCCGACCCGATGCAGCCGGGTGTACGGCTTCGAGCTGCCAGCCAGACGGGGCACCAGCTCGTCGAACATCTTTCGCACTAGCTGCTGGTTCTCCAACCAGAAGAATGCCAGGTCGCGCATAGCGGGATTGTCCGGCCCGAGCAGCGTGGCTTTGTGCAGCAGCAGCTCAGAGTACTGCTGAGTGTTCACCGCCACAGGGCGATCGTTGAACTCTAATCGCTCCTTAGCAACCAGGGCGGAAACTGAGTCTCTGATTAGCAGCAGGCGGCCAAGTTGGCCGGTGCCAAAGCCCATTGGAGCGTCGATTCGCACCTGCTTTCTTGGAAAATTGAACCGCATCCTGGTAGCGGCAGATTTTGCTGCCGCAGTTGCAGACATGGTTGAAAGCTAAGACGGTTGCTTTGCTTCCGGGCCTGTTAATTTGTCTGGCAATGTCAGCTGGCTGCGGGCTGGTTTGTCAGTGTTGGAGAAGGCTTTAATGACAGCAATGGATTGCTAATGTAGCCAGTTAGATGGTATACAGATCTATACAGATCAGTAAGTCCGCTTATTGCATCCGCTACTAAGAATATTAGGACAAGCTACTCAGGAAATTAGAGGATTGGACTACATAGTAGGGAACTGAAGAGGCTTGGATTACCCAGGGAATTAGAGAGACTTGGACTACACAGGGAATTAAAGAGGCTTGAATTACACAGGGAATTAGAGAGACTTGGACTACACAGGGAATTAGAGGCTTGAATTACACAGGGAATTAGAGAGACTTGGACTACACAGGGAATTAGAGGCTTGGATTACACAGGGAATTCGAGAGGCTTGGATTATTCAGGGAATTTCTTAGGAAGAGTAGATAGCTTAGAGGATTAGAGAGCTAACTACCCAGGGAAAAGGAGATACTTAGAAAACATTCATAATAAAAACACAAACTACTAGTATATATTTGACACTAGTTAAAAAGCTTAGAAAAATAGATTGGTGTAAATTATTTCAACTTGTAAGTTATAAAATGGATTAATTATAAAAACAGTAGCAAACAGCAAAAAGTTTTAACAAATTGACATGTCAAAATTAACTATTAACCAATAAAAAACAATGCTAAAGACTTTGTTTGTACAAAAAATAGAATGTGACTAAGTTGTCAACTGAAATTTGAGATACAACTGGCACAAAGTGACGCACCGCATTTAAAATTAGCTGCCAGAGCGAGTTAAACAATTTTATAATTGTGTATATTGTTAAGACACGACAAAAATATTATAAGATTAATCGAATAAGTAAAACACGTTAAAGAAAAACAGACAAGGAATTGGATAACAAAATTCGCCGCATCAGTCACATGGAGGAAGGAATAACATGGCCTGTGCTAGTCTGAGTCAGGTAGTCTTGCTTTGAGTGTTTTATCCATTTCTAGCATCCTTGTTCCGTTCCCGTTCAATGCATTGTCAGCTGACTGCCATAGACAATTGCATTCTATTGTCAGCTGATTGCCATAGACAATTGCATTCTATTGTCAGCTGATTGCCATAGACAATTGCATTCTATTGTCAGCTGACTGCCATAGACAATTGCATTCTATTGTCAGCTGATTGCCATAGACAATGCCATTATATTGTCAGCTGATTGCCATAGACAATTGCATTCTATTGTCAGCTGACTGCCATAGACAATTGCATTCTATTGTCAGCTGATTGCCATAGACAATGCCATTATATTGTCAGCTGATTGCCATAGACAATTGCATTCTATTGTCAGCTGATTGCCATAGACAATTGCATTCTATTGTCAGCTGATTGCCATAGACAATGCCATTATATTGTCAGCTGATTGCCATAGACAATTGCATTCTATTATCAGCTGACTGCCATAGACAATTGCATTCTATTATCAGCTGATTGCCATAGACAATTTCATTCTATTGTCAGCTGACTGCCATAGACAATTGCATTCTATTATCAGCTGATTGCCATAGACAATTGCATTCTATTATCAGCTGATTGCCATAGACAATTTCATTCTATTATCAGCTGACTGCCATAGACAATTGCATTCTATTATCAGCTGATTGCCATAGACAATTGCATTCTATTATCAGCTGACTGCCATAGACAATTGCATTCTATTATCAGCTGATTGCCATAGACAATTGCATTCTATTATCAGCTGACTGCCATAGACAATTGCATTCTATTATCAGCTGATTGCCATAGACAATTTCATTCTATTATCAGCTGACTGCCATAGACAATTGCATTCTATTATCAGCTGATTGCCATAGACAATTGCATTCTATTATCAGCTGACTGCCATAGACAATTGCATTCTATTATCAGCTGATTGCCATAGACAATTGCATTCGAGTGCTAGGTGATATAATAGAATTCCATTCTATTAAGAACTAATTAACATAGACAAACGGTTTTTTAAAACGAGTCTCGGTTTGAGTCTCGGTATAAAGATAAAGAAAGCAGAGCTTATTATGTAAAGCAAAGTTTACACACAATATTTGGTTTCCATGGAATTCCTTTCCCATGACCAGTTACGGACCAGTTAGATGACACAAAACAAAATGGATTATAATACGATCAAATACAAGAATTAGCTAATAAATAAAGAATCCCAAATCCTAAAAAGTCACGGACTGGGGAGAAAAATTGTTGATGCTATTTAAAAAAGGATGTCATTTAGCACTATAATGTGATGAAGTCACATGACTGAACACCAACTCTTGTTGCCAGTCTGTACTGACTCCAAAGAATCATTGGCAGCGCTTGTCGACGAGGCGGCCTCGCGAACAGTGCTGCTGGAGTCCAGCGTCATCTCGTGACACTCAACCACAGTTGTCAGCTTGCGGCGGGCCGCCGGCGTCTGCTGACGCCGCACAACGCCGCCGCCGGAAACGCCAGCCGGCGGACTGTCAAACTGGGAACCGGAACTCGACGAAGCGATGAACTGGACTGAGCGAGCGCTGGACTTCCTGGAGCTGCTGGTAGATTGTCTCTGCGAAGGCTTAGACTTGGCCGCAATCGACTGCCGCTTCGAGGTCGACTTGGCTTTCACAGCCGAGCTGGAGGCGGTGGCGGCGCCCTTTGAAGTTTTCGCCACAGCCTGGCGACTGCGAGACATTGCGACAGACTTTGATGGCGACTTTTTAATTATTGTGGCCTCCTTGACTGGGTTGGCGGCGCCCTTTGAAGTCTTGGCCACAGATTTGCGGTTTCGCTTTGGTGGCGGAGAGGCGGCAGCCTTTGAAGTCTTGGCCACAGATTTGCGGCTTAGCTTTGGTGGCGGAGAGGCGGCAGCCTTTGAAGTCTTGGCCACAGATTGGCGGCTTCGCTTTGGCGGCGGAGAGGCGGCAGCAGTTGAAGTCTTGGCCACAGATTGGCGGCTTCGCTTTGGCGGCGGAGAGGCGGCAGCCTTTGAAGTCTTGGCCACAGATTGGCGGCTTCGCTTTGGCGGCGGAGAGGCGGCAGCAGTTGAAGTCTTGGCCACAGATTGGCGGCTTCGCTTTGGCGGCGGAGAGGTGGCAGCCTTTGAAGTCTTGGCCACAGATTGGCGGCTTCGCTTTGGTGGCGGAGAGACGGCAGCCTTCGTTGGCGACTTTTTAACAGTTTTAACTTTGGCTGGGCTGCCAAAAAACGACTTAGGAGATTTACGCGCAGTTGCGGTCGGGCGACGGCGTTTAGCTGGGGAGGCGGCAGCGTCGACCGCTTTGCGCACAGGACTAACGCTAATTTTGCGCTTCCTTGGCTTGGCTAAGGCGGCAGCGACTATCGGCTGCGAGCTGGGTGAGAGAGGTGGGAAAATTAGAAAATTAGCAATAGACTTGATTCTGGTGGGGTATTTAAGTATGCGATTCTGGTGGGGTATTTTGGGTATGCCATTCTGGTGGGGTATTTTGGGTATGCCATTCTGGTGGGGTATTTCGAGTATACGATTTTGGTGGGGTATTTTGGGTATGCGATTCTGGTAGGGTATTTTGGGTATGCCATTCTGGTGGGGTATTTTGGGTATACGATTCTGGTGGGGTATTTTGGGTATGAAATTCTGGTGAGGTATTTTGGGTATGCCATTCTGGTGGGGTATTTTGGGTATGCGATTCTGGTGGGGTATTTTGGGTATGCGATTCTGGTGGGGTAGTTCCACATATGATTGATATTCGAATCGCTATTTTTACTTCTGCATTCTTGAGTGGAGCCTAAGGATTGTTTCTATGATAGGGTTTTGAAGACAGAAGTGCCAGTCGGGCTATATTTTAGGGGTTGCCGTTTTTCAGGGGTCTTTCTAGCAGCTGCTTTTGTACTTAATATATTATACTTTACTAATCTCAGGACACATTCTTGTTGAAAAAGCATAAATATTAGGAATCCAAAAGCTTACGAAAGCGGCTGCTCTTCTTCTATGCGCATTTGCCTTGAGGCTGACTTCATCACTGTTGTTTTAGAAGTCAAATTCGTGCCGGAATCGGAAGATGACGTCATAGTAATTTCCTGGCTGCGAGCAGCAGACGTTGTCATGGCAACAGTGCGACGCCGAGAAGTCTTGGCAGCAATGGGCGATAGCTTGCGTCCGGCCAGTGTACTTAAGTTAGACAGATCACTGCAGAGTTCAGCAGGGACATGAGTAAGAGAGATTGAATAAGATTAAAAAACAAACATTTAAGATAAACAAATACCTGGCTGAAACCTTGCTTGGCCCCAATGTCCTTGTGCGTACAGGCGAAGCCCTAGTTGAGGACAATTTTTTGCTACAATTAAAATAGAGTGATAGAGTGATATAGTACTTTAAAAATGAATCATTTAACATTGCAAAAATTTTTTTATGAACATGGTAAACTTACCTTTGCTGTTTAGAAGTCATCATAAATAAATTTAAACTGAAAGGTACAATGGTTACAATTAAATGTAAACAAATTTAACTTACATCAATCTAAAAATTTTATGACTAGAAAGCATGCTATAAGCTTGGTATTTTCAGTCAAAACTAATTTTAAAAGCTGAAAAAGATGTAATTAAAAGACTTTCTTTTAAAAGCTAATGACAAAAATGCAAGCCATAACTATAAGGCTCTTTGGTATATCTATATATAAATTTTGTGCTGATCTCTCTGTTTGTCTGTCTTTGATTTTCTTGAGAACTATCTGGCTAGTTTTTTCTAATTAGTTTAAAAATTGTAATTACTCAACAATTCAGCCAAGCCAGCCAAGGTACATCACAAAAATGCCCATCTGAAAAACAAGTAATCTGCACATAGTACTAATTAGATTATGAATCACTTAGCATTAATAATATAGTTATAGTTACTTTTATCATTTGCCCAAAATTGCAAAATTTAAAAGGTGGAGTTGTGGGCCTTGAAAAGTATAATCATTGTAATCTATTCCATTGTCTATTATAAGACCTGCTATCACTCTCTAGGCGGATCCAGAATGTGCTATGATAATTCAATGCAATTCAGAATGCAATTTGATATGATCAATAAACAGTCATTAGCGCTCAAGTAACATGCGAATAAGCAATGATTAAAATAAAGTAGCTTATAGATAGCCCTAGGCTTTAGCTCTATATAGGTCCTTGCCATGATATATAGCCCCAATCAATTTGGTTTTGTACTCTAATTTTACAAACTTCACTGACTACTAACATTCATGGCTCTATCACACTACAATTGTCATAGTTAAACAAGTTGAATAAAAGATTATAGACAAACAAATAATTCCATTCCTTATGTTTTATAGTAGTTATATGTTATCCTTAAAAAACCACTTTAGACAATCAAATAACCAAAATTCACAAGAATTCAAAAGCAACTTTTTTGTCTTAATATAGACATATTTCTGTGGCAATGACCATCATACCTATTAAAATTTATCTTATTTGCTTCTAAAAAAGACAAGTTCCAAAATATTTTTCTATAAACTATAAATATGATATAGACTTGTTATTTTAGGACCAAAAATAAGTATAAATGGTATTTTTTCATATGCCAATTCAGCATTATATCTTGAAACCTATAATCATCACCATACTCTGGATCATGTAGTTTATGCCCAAAAATTTAAGTAGGCATTGGCCTTGCATAGGGCCTACCAAGAGTTAGACATGCATAGTAGTTGGCATGTATCACTCTTAAAAACATGTGCATGCCATAGTTCAAAAGGCTACATATATGCTAGGATTCCCAAGCATACAATAAGGGTCTTACCATCATTTTTCAGCATAAATCAGGGTATATTCTAAGCCTAGTACAGGCCCTACACATGACACAGCAGATAGGCCCTATATTAGGCCTATGTCAAAAACCAATTTTTTGTATTGGTGCACAATCCTAGGACCTAGCATATAAGCAAGGTCTTGTCATTTTTTCTGGCATTAAACCTGGCATAGGCCTACACTAATACACAATCCAAAGTATGGTGTGCATGTATACTTGGCATAATGGCATGCACTTGATAGAATCACTTAAGAGTTAGTGTTAGGTAGAAAAAAAGATAAAGAATTTCATTTTGAAGTATAAATTTCAAACTTTCTAGGGTTTTTAAACTTGTAATAAGGTTTTAAATGTTTGCATGGATCAATTTTCTGCTATAATTATAAGTGGTATAGACAAAAAGGCAAAAAGCAACCAACTTATCAGCTAAAAAGGGTCCCTTATAAAACCTAGTCTAGTCTAGTCAGGGCCTAGTCAGGATCATGGCACGCCTACGCCGGAAGGAATCCTATAAAAAGAGTTTGATTGCGCCATGCGCCGGAACTATTCCTATCAAAAAAATTTGCTCGCGCCATGTACCGAAACTTTTAAAAAAAATGCGAAAATCAGTCAATTTACCCCTTACCGTTAGAAAAATACTGGTAAAACTTGTATTTGAATCTGTTTCATAGAAAATACAATGTTAACGTAAATTAATTAAAAAAGCTGTCAATATACCGGCAAACAAAAAGTGCTAATAAAAAGAAATTACATGCTAATTTTCTGTCAGAGAAAATATTGTCTCATCGAAAGTTTTTTGTCTTGCATTAAATAGTGCCAATTTTTTTGTCTTGCGCCATATTGCACCCGATTTTTCTCCTTTGCCTGCTATTGAGCCGGAACGCGCCGGCGCGGCGCATGTCTAACCCCCTTTTGCGCCGGAATTTTCCGTGAAAAAGGCCATCTTCCTCACTTCTTGCTGCCCCAATGCAGGTGGTGTGCGTTCACATCCCCTGCAATGAGCAGCTCGAACCGACGGGACGCGGCGTAGTCAATGAGGTTGACTAGTGCGCCGCAGACTACTGGGGCATCGCCTGGGAAATAGGCAGATGCTACCAGCACAGGTTTATTTGGAATGAGGTTATTGATTTGAACAACACAGATGTCCCCAGTCGAGAGATCAGGTCTCATCCATGCCTCAAAAGCTTTTGCAGCAAAGACCAGAGATCTTGGGCGAGGCTGAGAGTCCGCCATGCAAAAACAGTGGTAGCTAGATGGCACATTATTTGGCTTACCTTTGTTGTGGGTTGATGGCTTTGCGATAGACATTTTTGTTACGCGACTGCGTTGATGAATTGAACCATGCTATTGAGTTATGAAATAAATGATAGACGCGTCATAGGTCAACAGACCGCTAGACTGACAATTGCTAAAGGCTAAAGCCAAAAGCACAACAACCTTTAGTCATCCAGGGCTCCTGCACGAAGACCAGGGCCGGAAGCTGTTGCTCTGTCGTGCGCATCAGGTTGACTGACGCCGCCACGCAGTGCTGGGTGTTGATCTGCAGACACCGGTAGCCGCTGGCATCAGTGCAGATCGGGCGTTGATGCCAGGAGTTCCTCCTCCTCCTCGGCGCTCACCAGCTTCGGGTCGGGGTCGCCGGTGTCCATGGGCTCCTCTTCAGCAAAAGGCCCCCGATTGGTCGGAAGGCAGTAGGCAGCGTTCGCCGCCCTTCGCCCACCGGCCACGGGGTCCTCCGCTTCAGACTGGCCCAATGCCCTGGAGCAGCCAGCCGCCTGGGCAGGCGGGTCCGTCTCCAGCCGGCCCTGCCCCGAGGGGTTGGGCCCAGCTGGGACGTCCCCACCCTCCCTGGATGAGCTGGTGCGCCTAGGCGTCCAGGCGACCTCTCTCCTCAGCTAGGTGATTTTAGCGGTGCGGACCGCCTCGCTGCGCGCTGGTACAGGCCGCGCCGCTTGGTGCTGCGCGCCGGGCGTCGGTCCCCTCCGCCCTCAGCAGCGCGTTCGGCTTTACCCGCGCGGCCGTGCTGCCGGGCGGGGCGGTTTGCTTTGGCCGCCTGAGCAGAAGCTCGCGCCTCGGCCCCGGCTGCTTCGGCATTCCGCCCGCCCTGCTCACTGCCACGGGGAGGGTCGGCCTCGTAGGAGCGGATGCGCAGCTTTAAAAAGGCCAACGTTGATGAAGCTGCCGTGTGGATAGCGCCTCATCGAGGCGTCCGACAGGCGCTTAAGGGTGTCATGCACCACTAGGCCCGCGGCGGGAAGCTCCCGGTTGACTGCTAGCAGTCCTTTCCGGAGCTCGTCAGCAGAGGTAACGATGCTCCTGGCCGGAACCCAGATTCGATGCCTCTTGGTCCGGGGGCGCTCGTCCTCTCTGCAGAAGGCTAGGTTGAGGTCCCAGCTCTGCTCGGGCAGCAGCTCAAGGAGCCGCCGACCCGAGTCAGCATCACTGGGCCAAATGAGAAGGCACGTGTCCCTCGTCGCATTCGAATGAATGTTCTGAGGCGTGCCCTTCAGAGTTTGCTTCCACAGGAGGCCATCAACGGCACCTCTCACCTGCTTCAGCTAGTCGGGAGACAAGCGCGCGTCCTTCCCCAGAATGACAACCGCCGGTTGCCTCTTTGCCGCATCAGCGTCGGAGGCCCGGGGGTCGGTGGAGCATTCTTCAGGTGGGCTGTCCACCCTCCCGGCTGCATCGGCCTCCCTATCCTGGGCAGGGACTTCAGTGAGCTCGAGGCCCTCTTCCGCCACCGCCCCAGATTGGGAAACTTCCGCTGCCGCGGGCCGTTGGCCCCTGGCGCCGGTTAGGCTTCCGCCCTCCTTGGCCCGCCTCGCCTTGTTAAGTCGACGGCGGGGCAGCTCCAGAGGTGGTGCTCAGCTGCTTGGCAGCTGGAGTAGCAGGTGTCTTCTCGGAGGCACCGCTCAGAGTTGGCTCCACGGGTCTCGCCGAGGCGTCCCCGATGGTAGCAGGTGGTATGGCCGCGGAGTCCACGGCCCCAGCCGAGGCCGGAGGCACTGTGTCATCCACAGCCGGTTGGGTACTTCGGTTAGAAGCCATTGGCTGGAAGTAAAAATGTGGGACTTCCTGCAGAACACAGGCAAAGAGCCGCAAGGCCGCAAGGCCGCAACCCCAAACCAAGCGGCAGGGCCCCAAAAAGCAAAATACCACCCTGCGGGCGACCCAAAAGCGCAAGGGGAACCGTTAGCGACCAGACTACTCCCTGGCCAAGCGTCCATCAGCACGTAGTTACACTGGGACATTAGAGGGTGCGTTTATATGGTCACACCAGGACTCGGCGCCAACGAATCAGCTCGGCAAGGCCCAAAAGCCTGCCTTAACACCCACGGGACGAGTACCCTTCGAAGTGCGCCTTGCAAGGTGAAAATCAGGATACAGAGTCTCTTGAGCTATCAGCCCGCCAGGGGAGGCAGGTGTGAGCATCGCTGGCTGGGATAAGGGCCATACCAGTCTCATACTGCACAGATAGTTCACCACGCCATTGCGTGCAGGACCCGGGGTCCTGGGGGCAACAGCCCCGGCTCTCTGCCCTCTCGTCTCCCATCTTTTCTCTCTCCCGATCATCTCTGCCCTCTCCTCAGAGGTGTCGGAACCAAAGTAAAAAGGCTAAACTAAAATAGGGGTCGGCGAACCCCCAGGTTGGCCACATGTGGCCCACAAGCCCGTGGGTTCTTTGAATCTTCATATTCTCTCTTGTCCTCTCCTCTCCTCATCTCTCTCCTCTCCTCTCATCTCTCCTCTTCATCTCCTCACCTCTTTCCTCTCATCTCCCTTTTCCTCTTCATTCTCTTCTCCCTTTCCTCCTCTCTCCTCTCCATTAATCTCCCTTCTCCTCTATTCTCTCTATTCTCAGCCTCTCTCTACTCTCAGCCTCTATCCACTCTCAGCCTCTGTCTACTCTCAGCCTCTCTCTACTCTCGGCCTCTATATTTAGCTTCTCTCAGCTCAGCTTCATATGCGATGCACAGGTAAAGCTATTACCTTCTCACTAATTGCTATCATTTTGTTAGATTAATTTTATTTTTAGTCTTTAAATACTTGACTTAAGACCCCCGCACTGAATTTTCCTCCCAAACGGAGGATTGTTGTTACCTCCTAACCCCCAGTATTTCCTTGCAATTCTTTACCATGCACTGACAAAGCATGCACTCTGCAGAGGACGCTTTTATAAGACCTAAATTTCATTTTAATTTCATTCCTCCGCTCTTCTCTCGTCTCTTCCCTCGTCTCTCTTCTCTCTCGTCTTTGTTCTCAGCTCTCTTATCTTTTCTCACTTCTCTTTTGCTCTCTACTTTATCTTCTCTCTCCCCCTAGGGATTGCAATCCCGGGATTGGCCAAATTCCGGGATCCCGGGATCGCAAATAACGGGATCTTGCAATCCCTACTCTCCCCTCTTCTCACTCTCCCCTCTCTCAATACTTCCCTCTTCTCTCATCTCTCCTCTCGTCTATGTAATCTCTTCTCTCCTCTCTTATCTCTCCTTTCATCTCTCTCATCTCTACAACCTTATCTTTTCTCTCTTCCCTTTACTCTCTCTTATCTCTCCTTTCTCCTCTTCTCTCCTCTATTTTCTATTCGATATCCATTCTCTCCTCTTATTTTCTAACTTATATCATTTACGAGCTCGTACATGTACTTAATATCTGTACATGTACATGTATTTATAAGTTCGGCTTATTTTGACGAGATTTCAGAATTGTCAGACTTTGTATTGAAGCCTTGCGTTTCTTAGGTATCATTAGGTATCATTTCTTAGGTATACTTGCTGAAAAATACATGTAGCTCATATCTGGGCAAATTTGCCGTAGTGCATAAACAGTACAAAGGATATTTACATAAATAAATCTGAGGCTTCATGATAAGTGCTGCATGCAAAGTCACTATAGTGAGTTATTTATTTACGAGCCAAATTGTTATCATGGTTACCAACCATAACAGTTGGCTAAAAACGTTGAAACTGAAAAAAAAATTGCAACGAAAAATAACGATATGGCTGTTTTGAGGTGAGCTGTTTTATATAGATAGATTTCTATCTCCACGCAAGCCAGCAGTCAGTTATTTAGACTGTATTTATGACTTCCAATCGTATCGTATCAGCACAGGCCAAAATTGAAAAAAAAGTTGCTCTAGGGTTGACTTGAGTGTAACGATCCGTGAGGTACCACCTAGTGTGGGAGCGGTGTGAGGACTGGTTGACCATAAATTAACTCTTTGCACATTCAAGCTTGAATTGACAGCAACCCCGCCTACCTTTTGTATTCAACTCAAACAACAGAATACGGCTCGTGCGTGAACTCAATAGAAGTGGAAATAAAAAACTAAAAAAATTGCATCAGTTGCCACCCATTCACGATATTCCATATTATTTCTTGATACCAACGGATTGATAACAGCTTGTAGCAATGAATAAATTGTTTTTCTAAGAAATATTTCATCAGGCCTGTTCTGCGAACGTGGGTGCAAAAGGTATCTCATATCTGCATTTTAATAGCTCGTATACGTAGCTCATATAATATCAGGCATAATGATGGGGATGATGGGATGATGATGAATTACGGAGGCAGAAGTGCACTGAGTCACATACATGCAGTGACTAGCCCAAGTAAAGGCTGCTTGCTCTGTAAGTGCGACGCAATGAACCCCCCATCCCAAATTTGAGCGTAAAACAAAGTGTAATATCTGGCAAGAAATGTGCACGGTGATTCTTAAATATGCTCCAGGGCTATATTGGATGCAGAAAATAAGTAAGTGCGGATTTTTTTTCGCTTTTTTAACTCGTTGTTATGATCTGAAATAGCAATAAGGTTGGCATGGATAGTATGATAATCGCGCCGTGTACACTGTAAAGCTGTTTGAAAGGTGCCTTGACAATGCTAAAAGGTCCGTCGCACTTCAAGATTCGTCGTCGGGTTGATGATATTTCTCGCTGAGAATTGTTGTCATGAAGACGAAGTGTCGCGGCCGTTTGTCTCAGGAACTGTCACATCCTGCAAATGAAACTGGGCAGGTACATGTCTAGGATCAACTTGGAAATGTACGTCAACAGGTTCCATAGGCGATCTTTTTTGCGACTGTAACATTGCGACTCAATGACTCAATACCTGCACTTCAGGTAAAAATTCTCTTACCTCTAATAATTATTAATTCTAGCAACAAACTGTTATTAAATAACATGCGCTTTGCTCCCTCCTTTACTTCCTTTGCTGCCTTTCTCTTCTGAGCTGGCCGATCAACTGGATCGCACGTGTGCGGAGCAAGGGCTTCTATGGTCCCATCAGCCCGGCGGACTGCGGAGCCATGACAGTGCAGTGATAAACGCTTATTGCAGCGATAGTACGTGTTGCCATTTCGCCGCGTTTTTTCATCCATCAGATAGCCAAGGTCTCGTTGGGCATACTGCACTAGAAGGTCTTTTCCGTGACTGCATCCTGCATCTGTAAGAATTTCAAAGGGCTGGGGAGGTGGGCTGCGGGGCGGTGCCAGCTCTGCTGGAGGAATTTGAATGGATTCTTCCAGAGCTGGATCAGGGTCATTGAAATCTGGATAATGGTAAATAAAATTTTCCGCTTGTGCCGGAATCAGATGCACTGGTTCTGGATTTTCAGCAGGCAGAGGAACAGCCGCTGGTCCAGAATTCAGGGCTTGTCTAACATGTACCACTGCAGCATCTGCAGTTTGAGATTGAGACACTGCTAAGTTGTCTCGGCCTAGTGAAGAGTTCACAGGAGCCCGTCTATTGCATTAATTTGCAGTCAAAGCCAGAAAAACTCACCGACATTTCTCATTGCAGAATACTGATCGATTGTGACGCGACTATCACATGCACGGTGCTGCCAATTCAAGCATTGAGAACACTCAATTGCTTCTTGTCCATCGCAAACTGGTTTGCAGACAGACCACACATGGATATGCGCATGCCATTTTGTATCTAAGTGCTTAGACTATTGTCAGTGAATAAACAGATGAATTTTGAACAGGGCATGAAATTTACCCAGTTTTATCCCTTTTAAACAAGTAACTTAGCCTCGACCAATTAGAGAAATTGAAAAAAGCTACACCTGATTTTATATGAAGAAGAGATTTGTTTATTACGAAAGATGTTTACACCTCTTAGGGGCCTACTATAAGTAGGAAATTAAGACTCGTTTCATTTTTGTCTTTAACCCAATATACGAGCTCCTACTAATAAAATTTTCTGACTGCCCTGTCTAAACCCCCCATTGCAACCCCACATATCTCCCCACCCGAAGCTATCCATGCAATAGTAAACCAGTTGTCATTTTCCGTGACCCCCACCCCAGCTGTGGCCATATTGGTGTGTGGCCATCTTGGTTTTCCAAGAGTATTATTCTAGCATATTCTAGGCCTATAACACATTCCTATCAATTGGCATTGGGCCTAGGCCTAACGAAGTTGTATAGAGTCTAGAACCTACTGCAGTTTCTAAAGCTTTTAACTTCCTCTTCGCCGCTCTTCGCTTTTAACTTCCGCTCTTAACTTCCGCTCTTCTAACTTCCTCTTCGCTTTTAACTTCCTCTTCGTCTGTCGCCGGATCGTCCTGTCGCCGGATTGACTGGAAACCTACAAGGGCTAAGTATGCACAAATTTAAAAAAGGATAAGAATCTATAGTTAACAACAGTTGGAGCCAGAACTAAGGAAGAAATTAAAACACGATGTAAATGACGCCACGACGGTCACGTCGAGTCAACCATCCACCCAGCCATGCAGTCAGTCAGATAATTATACCAGTGAATTAATTATATGTCAATTTTGTAAGTGTAAACAAAAACATTAATGTTTAAACAAATTTTAACTAACGATTATAGAAATGATGAACAGACCTTATAAATCAAGATGTAAGGAAAAGATAAAATTTTAAATTTAAATAAATTTAAACGCATGAAACATTTACTTTAGCTATTGAACGATTTTTTTATTTTGAGAGAAAAGGTGCGGAATCCATTAATTAAAGTTCAACTTATCACATTATATGTATATGCAGTCAGACAGAGTAATAGATATAATTTCTTTCATTGCTAGTAAATCGTACTTCGTTTTGATGTATCTTGTGTAACTAATTCATTCGAAGTTGTTAGTGCACAAAGCTTATCGAAAATTTGTTCGACTTTCATCTTATTTCTTAGCAGTAAGCAGAGCAACCTTTCCCTTGCTGCAAATAATAAATCTGTCACAATCAATACTTTTTGTGTCTGGTATCCACATCTTGTTTTTTTGTAAATTAGCATGTTGCTCTAGCTGATAGGAAACTGTACCCTATATTATCTCTTTCAACTTTTTCATTAATATTTTTGCCTTAACTGTTAGTAGAAGTTTTGTAAATTTTCTTAGTTAGGTCTAGTATTAATATTTTAGGCAAAAAAAACCTAGTGACATTTTAAGACTTAGCTTAACATTAATCTTATCTAAGGTAACTTAAATCTGACAGACAAAAGTATGTCAGAAACTCTATCTTCAGCAACCCCAATGGAAACAAGTGACACTGAAGAAATGGAAATTTCTTCTGATAATGATAAGGCATTGGATTCAACAATTGATTCAGGTAAGTATTATTTGCTAAGTGAAAACAAATTCTATTGTTATTAGTATTAGCCTTGTTTTAAAATGATTTTAAATAATAAATATTATATAAATAGTTACATAAATATTATATAAATATTACATAAATAATATTTATATAGCCTAGGCCCCAGGCCATAGTCCAGATCATGTCATTTACGCCGGAGATCTCCGGCGTAAATCTGGTTTGGGATCGGAAGCTGGCGTAAGTGCTTAGCATAAGTATAGGCCAAAATATGCCTTGGCGTAAGTGCTTGGCATAAGTACATGGCATAAATCAAGTGGCGTAAATGTTGGCACAAATGAGATCATTCACAATCAAATATATCACTATAGAACATTACACATTTGCGTTAATTATGATGTTAAAGAGCAGCATTAAAACAAAGTTCATTAAAATATTGCAGTTTATATGAATAAGATAGCAGAATATCTATTGTAGGATAGCAAAAGTTTTTTTAGCTTCAAGATGCTTACTTTGATTCTTGATTCAGAATTTGCAACTTATGAGATTTTTAAACAGTTGCAACTTCTAAATTTAGTTAATCACTGATTAATTGTAAATCATCTATTCTATTATATTCTATTCTATTCTATTCACAAGAATTGTGAGGGACCTTTTTTGGGTGGTGTAAGTCAGAGGGACCTTTTTTGGTTGGCATAAGTCTGGCGTAAGTGCCAAAAAATGTTGGATTTTTCCTCTGGCGTAAGTCTAGCATGATCCAGACTATGGCCTAGGCCTTAGGGTATTATTTTTGCTTTATATAAATTTATACTGTATAATATAGTTTTTTTTTATTCATTTCAATATTTCTTAGCCTTTGCTTTAAATCTAAAAGTTGAATATAATACAAGGGGTGTTTCAAAAGTAATGAGAATTTTGTTTTAACTTTTGATTGGATAAACATATGAATCTGAAATTGTTATCCAAAAATTTTATATGTATGAACAACTAATAGCTTTATTTTTAGCCTTATTTAATTGCATGCAACTGTGTAATTGTAAATAAAAGTCTATGCCTCGAGATTGAAAATTACAATTTTGTCTATGGCAAAAAAGACTAAAAAAAGTTTAAAATTTGAAGGCTTTTAAACTTCTGCTACTAAATTTGGCTACTTCTCATAAGAGCCTACTCTTTTTGCTTTCTATGGACAAAGTTGCCTAGGAATAATCTTGCAGTTTTGAGCGGCATAGCATTGCTGGTTAAAGTCACGATTTCTGACTGATATGGCCATAGAATATTCTATAAAAATGGCTCAAATTTTTTCTAACTAAGACCTTTTTCTTAAGGTCCAAAATTGTCATCAAGTTTTTGGGAGGAGGAAGTTAACAAACTGGTACATTGCTGCAAGAAAGGTATCTAGATGAATGGCAACTTTATAGAGCTTGCTGAAATCACAGAAAAAATGAAAAATTGTGCCAGATTTTTGACTTGATGAACACATTCAAACTTGGTTACTTTTGCCATAGACAAAAAGTATAATTTAAATTTTTTAGGCATGATCTTTCACTTACAATTACACAGTTGCGTGCAGCTATATACTGCTTAAAATGAAGCTATTAGTTGTTCATATGTGTAACATTGTTAGGTGAAAATTTCAGGTTCATATGTTCATCCAATCAAAAGTTATAAAATTCTCGTTACTTTTGAAACATCTCTCGTAGATACTAACTAGGTAAATCTTAAAGTTTAGCATAGTATATATATCTAATAGTATTAATAAAATCTTGTTTTTATTGTTTATTCCAAGTATAGTATAGTATCTAGGCAAGAACTTAGTATATTATCTATAATTGGCAAGTCTATGAGAATTGCTTGCAAATGAATTGCCTGCCAAGATTTGCCACTGGAGATTTGCCTACAGTGCATTTTGCCCATTAGCAAACTGCCCATAGAGATTTGCCCGCCAAAAATTGCCCACTGAGATTTGCCTCCAATGCAATTTGCACGCTAGCAATTTCCCTACCAAGGTTTGCCTGCAATACTTTTTCCTGCATTGCATTTGGTAGCTAGATTCTGTCTATATTACCCCTCTCCTATTCTAAAAATATGCTTTTGATATACAATTACTATTAAATATTTTGATTAAATAAATCTATTAAGACTTATTATGCATTAAGGAAGCAATGTAGACAAAATCTGCTATGCGGCTAAATGCGATACAAGAAAAAAGCATTATGGGTTAACCTCAGTGTGAAAAAACTTAGCTAGCTAATCTTCATAGGCAATTTGCTCATGGGCAAATCTCAATAAGCTATTTTTGGCAGGCAAATTTCCATGGGCAAAATGCATTATAGGCAAATCTTGGTGGGAAAAGCTTAGTAGGCAAATCTAGGCAATTCATCTGTGGGCATTTTTTTTGCTTCTATAATTGGCATATCATCTTTACATTTACAAAATTTAACTATATACAATATGAATAAAAATGTATTAGTATCATTTTAGCTTTACTTTAAAATGAATATTTTAAGTGATTATTTAAAAATTATATAACCATTTTGAAACTTTTAAAATATAATTCTAAGTTTCTTATTTAAATGATATTAGTTATTAAAACTGTGTTTTTCAAGGATTACTCAATCTTTAAAAAAGAAATGATAAAACTTAGGAGCTTAAGAGCTTAGGAGAAGTTTTAACTACAATTGTAAAGTGACTAAGTACAAAGTTTAACCTACAATGCTTTTTGAAGACTAAGTTTTCATTGGATTGGCTTCTAGGTTTTGTTATTTCCCATTCTGAGTATGGAGTAGTTTCTTTGTTTTTTATAATTTTCAAACATTAAAAATAAAAATTCTTTCATTTTGCAAAACATAATGAGTTAAGTTTTCAATCTTGAAAGCATTCTCATTTTGATTAAAAATTTATATTTCAAATAGATTTTATCATATTAGATAAAAGGCTTTGCTTTTATTAGTAATAAATTTAAAATATATCAAATATTCTGTAATGTTAAAAAAGATTAATTAAAAGGAAATAATATCTTTAAAAAGTTAGCATTTGGCCTATTTAGAAAGATTGATTTTTTACTATTTCTATTCCAATATCTTTAATTCTATTAAACTTATTGATTTCCCTAACCTCTTATAATAAAGGTTATAATAAAGGTCTTATAATAAATAATATCAATTTGTTTGCTATTGATTAATAATTTAAACTTTGAAGAATTAAGGCTTATGGTTGTAGTTAATATTCTAAACAAAATTTCAATTTCTTGAGTTATAAATATGTTTTTGGTACTGACTTTATAAAATGTTTTCTAGTAAAAAATCCTTTTCAAAAAGTATATAAATATGTCTTGCCATTTATATTAAGCCAAAATATTGCTTTATTAGTTTACATTTTCTTTAAACAAATAATAATATATTCAAAATGCTATATATCATTTAGCTTTTGTTTTTGTCTTAGTCAAAATGAGTAAGAAGTATGTTCTTAGTAGTCAAAATTTTTAATAGTCATTTCAAGTCTTGATATATGTCATATAATATATACTATACTTTGTATAAATGTATTCTAGCAGTTTCATATATGTGAATATGTGATAAAAGTATATATTGCATTGTATAATGCAAAGCTAATATGTATCACAAGTATCTATTGTTGCATAATGAGCCTAAAAACATATCAAGAGTCTTGAAGTTAGATAGTATTTGTACAAATAATGTCAAGGTCATTAAATGCATATTTATTAGAATAAAAATTAGAGGAATAAGTGAATATTGTTTATATTTTCTAACATACATGCACAACCTTGGGAATCACCCAGCCATTTCTAATGGCAACACACACATTTAAGTCGCTATTGGCTGAGAGCAGTCATGTAACTATTATTCCGTCCAATAGCGACTTACATGTGTGTGTTGCCATTAGAAATGGCCGGGTGAATCCCTAGGTTGCACCCAAGCATGTTTTCTAACCAATAGTAGTTATCAATCTGAGATGTCAGTGCTAATGTAAGAATCACTGAGATATCAAGGCTTAGGTTAGGCTTTTAGAGAAAAATTTCCAAGATGTTAAAGTTGACATAAGAATTGTTAGGAAATCAAGGCTAAAAGATAAAGGCTATAAAGCTATATAAGGCTATAAGGCTATTTAAAAATTTTATTTAATTTTTTTGTTGCTTCTCCAATTGGGAAACATTGTGTTATGGGGGTATAAACTTCTATATCTTAATCCTACTAGTAAGCCATTAGGCTGTCACAGGGCTCTTGGTTCTCCTTTCAAAATCTTACCAAGTTGCCATTAAGTTGTAACAGTTTTATTCTTATGTAATATCTTGATGTATTTTTGGTATTATACTTTTTACTAGTAGTGTATCATATATATTTGTTTCCAAATCAGTAGCATATTACATACTATAAGCCTGAGTAGTCTTATAATACTTGTATTTATATCTTATCTTATATCTTAGCTCTCTTTTATTGGGGGTTTTTCTCTCAGTCTGGGCATTTACTGGGATCAAAGAGTCACTCTTACACTCTAGGTAGGTTTTTTGCCCTAAGGCAAAGTCTCAGATCCTGGTCTAGATATGCTTACACTTTGATAGGAGTTCTGCCTTATAAGGCAATTTCTTTGTCCTAGATACTAAATCTGGAAGTCTCTAAAAATAGAGTATCTTGGCTATTTCTAGTTGTTATCTAGTACTCAAAATAAGTAACATAAGAGCAAGTACTAGCCCTAAGGCTGGTTGATTTTATCTCCAAATAGAATAACTGGAGAGGTGCTCAATCAATATTAAAGCACAATTTAAGCTTAGGAATAAGGGAACAATTGAACAATTAATTTGAGTTGGCTTTTAGATAGCTCTTATTTATACTAAAATTTTCTTTATTATTTAGAACAAAAATAATGTCTAAAAAAGATACAACACATTTATAATTTTTTACAGTATAAAAAATGGTGGAGCTTTGAAATCATAGTAAAGTTATATACCAAATGAAGCCTATTACAATTGATGATAATTACTTATTACAATATCAGTATAAAGCTTCAGTTGAATCCTGATATGATCATGATATGATATGATATGATCCTGATTATGATATTTATCATATTTAATCCTAAAAGTTCTAGTATTATCCAACTTTTTATATGTATATAATTAAAAAGATATCTAAATTGTTGGTCATTGAGAAGTTTTTTATAATTTTATAAAATATGACAAGTTAAAAAGAAAAGCAATTATATTTACTCAACAAAATAGTTACCCCTAGCTATAACAATAGCCTTCTAATAAATTATAGGCCATTCTGAATTAGATCTATAAAATTGGTCATTTTTGGATTAAAATCCTATGATCCCATATTTAAGTTGTACTTCTGGGGATTTTTTGACCAAAATTTGGTTAGAAAAATAAAAGATAATTGCAAAAGAAACATCTTAGGCTATAAACTAAATATGACAACATCTTCCAGCCTAGCTGCTGCAGATACTGAACTTCCAAGTTTAAATTTAGAAAGCAAAAAGATACATTTTTTTAATTTTGTTGTTTCCATTTCATACATATATATCATTGGTTGAAATAATAATCAGAATGTCCAATGTAATTCATTCAAAAGTGTGTATCCTTTTGTGTTCCTTTTTATTCATTGTTATGTCTGCTAGGTTTAACATTTGTCCAAAATTTATGGATCATTAAGTTTATTATACATTAAGCTATGTTTTTTAAGTAATAACTGCTGTTTAACATCTTTTATCTGGGCAACATTTTTTGTGATTGTTTTTAATAGCAAGGGTTTACTGTTTTAAAAAGTGAATTCTAAAATATTTGTTAGTAGGTTAACTGGCTTAAAATTTGGTTTTTAATTTGCTTGTTGTGTATGTCAGATGTAGTGAATATTATAACATGCTGTCAGACATTTTCTTGGCAGGGCCTGTTGCAAGTAGCGCTCAGCCATTGAATTTTTCACTCAATTCCTATAGCTTTCCCTCCCTATAGTAGCTGTGAACTGACAACAATTAGGTCTTTAACTAAGAAAACAAACCCTGCATGCATGTTTCTCTCCCCCCTTTGACTGCTAGTTAAGGGCCTGGCTTAACCTCTTGCTCTAGACACACGATTTGCCATTGGCTAAGGAGTAAAGGCCCCTGTTTTTATGCCCAAGTGCTGGCTGGGGGGAGTGCAGCCGGCTGTTGAGTGACTGGCCACCCACTGTGCCCCCCTCGCTGTTGCTGCTGCATGTATTCTGTCGCCGAATATCTAGCACGGCCTTCCCTATCCCCCCTTATTCCCTTTCTTCGCCATTTTCCTCGTCTCTCTACCCTCGCGCCCGTTACCCCCCCCCCGCTATATTTTTTTAACGCCAGCTCGTATAATGGCTTCAATAAAAAAGTTGAATAGCAAAGGCGGAACAGAAGTCACTGAGTGACAGTGAGCGGAAGGGGGGAGACAGTCCTCTCACCACTCCCCCGGCATGGATCGGGGGTTGAGGGAGGGTAGTGCAGCGCTAGGAGGATCGGGTGTTGTCGTCGGTCTATGCAAAGCCGGAGCCAACCAGAGTCGCCGAGGGGTTCACAGGAAAGAGAGACACAGACGTTGGGTGGGGTTTGGGGTGCGTCAAGCTGCAGAGAGTTGCCGACTGCTTGTAGGCCATGCTAGACACTGAAATACGTATGCTGCACACACATGACACCAGTGTTAATTTAGGAAGTCTTCAAAACTGCGTCGTCCGCCCGCCCGACCGCCTCCCTCCTTTTGCCCACCACCTCCGCCGCCTTATATTTCTCTGTCCGTCTCTCAACTTAGCCGCCTATAAATCGGCGCTCCTCGGGGCTTCCCTGGCGCTTTATTAAAACAAAATAGAAAGTGGAAGCACAATAGCAACAAATTGCCAGCTTTGCGGTGCAGTTTGACAATGCGCGGTCAAGGCTGCAGTTCCTTAGACGCGGCTCCAGCGCAGTAAATGACCCGTCGTCAGGCCCCCCTATCCAACTGGGCAGCCGTCAGATGTGGCCGTTTAACCGGCACAGTAAGAGGCGCCATCGTTCATCTTCGTCAAATTCTTCGTCCGCAGGTCAGCAAAGGGCGGCGGCAGCGGCCGGCACCGCCGAGCGGACGCTGCGCTGGCAGTTCTCCCAGGTGAAAGGCACAGCCTGGGAGGCGGTCAACGAGCAGGATATAATCTCCTGCGTTGAGTTCAACCACACTGGCGAGCTATTGGCCACCGGGGACAAAGGCGGCCGGGTGGTGGTGTTCCAGCGGTCGGACAGCGGCCTGTACAATGTCTATTCGACTTTCACTAGCCACGAGCCGGAGTTCGACTACCTGAAATCGCTGGAGATTGAGGAGAAAATTAATAAAATCCGCTGGTTACCCGGCCATTATCGGGCCAATTTTCTGCTATCAACTAACGATAAGACCGTAAAGCTGTGGCGCGTCAGCGAGAAGGACCGGGCCCTGGAAGCTGTGGAATCCGATCCCAATGCCAACGCACAAGCCCTGCGCCTGCCCCGCTACGTTCCCGCCGAGCTGATAGTCGAAGCCGCGCCTCGCAGAATATTCGCCAACGCGCACACCTACCATATCAATTCGATTTCTGTTAATAGCGACCAGGAGACATTCCTTAGCGCCGACGACTTGCGTGTGAACCTGTGGCACCTGGGCATCACGGATCAGAGTTACAATATTGTGGACATCAAGCCCAACAATATGGAGGACCTCACCGAGGTGATCACAGCCGCCGAGTTCCATCCCAGCCATTGTCATCTGTTCCTGTACTCCAGCAGCAAAGGCTCAATCCGCATGTGTGACATGCGCCAGCGGGCCCTGTGCGACCAGCACGTTGGCATCTTCGAGGAGGCCGACGATCCCTCTAGCCGGTCGTTTTTCTCCGAAATCATTTCATCTGTTAGCGATATAAAATTCTCCCATTCCGGTCGCTACATACTCAGCCGGGACTATCTTCAGTTGAAGGGTGAGTTTTGGGATAATTAAAGCTTTATTTGCCAATATTCTGCTTTTCTTCAGCAGAAGAAGCATGTGTCTTATTTTGCTTTTTGGAGATTTTGGGTACATACTGCAGTTCTCATTGATTCGTTTTCTCATAGATTCGATTCTGATTTATTCGGGTTCTCATAGATTCGTTTCTGATAGATTCGGGTTCTGATAGATTCGTTTCTGATAGATTCGGGTTCTCATAGATTCGTTTCTGATAGATTCGGGTTCTCATAGATTCGTTTCTGATAGATTCGGGTTCTGATAGATTCGTTTCTGATTGATTCGGGTTCTGATAGATTCGTTTCTGATTGATTCGGGTCCTGATAGATTCGGGATCTCATAGATTCGTTTCTGATAGATTCGGGTTCTGATAGATTCGTTTCTGATAGATTCAGGTTCTGATAGATTCGGGTTCTCATAGATTCGTTTCTGATTGATTCGGGTTCTGATAGATTCGTTTCTGATTGATTCGGGTTCTGATAGATTCGTTTCTGATTGATTCGGGTCCTGATAGATTCGTTTCTGATTGATTCGGGTTCTCATAGATTCGTTTCTGATAGATTCGGGTTCTGATAGATTCGTTTCTGATTGATTCGGGTTCTGATAGATTCGTTTCTGATTGATTCGGGTCCTGATAGATTCGGGATCTCATAGATTCGTTTCTGATAGATTCGGGTTCTGATAGATTCGTTTCTGATAGATTCGTTTCTGATAGATTCGTTTCTGATAGATTCGGGTTCTGATAGATTCGTTTCTGATTGATTCGGGTTCTGATAGATTCGTTTCTGATTGATTCGGGTTCTGATAGATTCGTTTCTGATTGATTCGGGTCCTGATAGATTCGGGATCTCATAGATTCGTTTCTGATAGATTCGGGTTCTGATAGATTCGTTTCTGATTGATTCGGGTTCTGATAGATTCGTTTCTGATTGATTCGGGTTCTGATAGATTCGTTTCTGATTGATTCGGGTCCTGATAGATTCGTTTCTGATTGATTCGGGTTCTGATAGATTCGGGTCCTGATAGATTCGGGATCTCATAGATTCGTTTCTGATAGATTCGGGTTCTGATAGATTCGTTTCTGATTGATTCGGGTTCTGATAGATTCGTTTCTGATTGATTCGGGTTCTGATAGATTCGTTTCTGATTGATTCGGGTCCTGATAGATTCGTTTCTGATTGATTCGGGTTCTCATAGATTCGTTTCTGATTGATTCGGGTTCTGATAGATTCGGGTTCTTATAGATTCGGGTTCTCATATATTCGTTTCTGATAGATTCGGGTTCTCATAGATTCGGGTTCTCATAGCTTTGGGTTCTCATAGATTCGTTTCTGATAGATAGATTTGGATTCTGTTAGATTCGGCTTCTGATAAATTCGGGTTTTCATAGATTCGGTTCTCAAAGATTCGGTTCTCATAGATTCGGTTCTCATAGATTCGGTTCTCATAGATTCGAGTTCATTTAGGTTCTATGAATGTTCGAGTTTGTGCCGCTTGTAATTCGTATGATTACTAAATAATGAATATTTTTAGCGTTGGTATTAGTGGCGGCTATATCGCTATAAACTATCTGCAGTTCATTGAGCATGAATAGCTAGTTGAATATACTGCTAGGAGCTAAACTGGATAAGAGGCGATGGCGTGTCAAGCCGCTTTCCTTACTCAGCTAAGGCGGCCTGTCTTGAGTCCAGAAATTGAGTTATACATCTTGCCAATGGAAGGGGAAATGTAGTCTTTGGGGATCTGGAGACAGGCAAGGGAGCTCACCTATAGGTAGGGGAGGCGGGGGAACGGGTTGCTAATTGAATCTCGTAAGGAGCATTGGCCAGTCTGAGCACAAAATAATACTAGGGGAATGAGCGCATACTCATCCCTGCTCTGCACTGTGTGCAAGACTATAGGATCAACACTATGCCATAAGAAAGCAGGCGGCCATATAACAGATATCAGACGATGAAAGAGAAGATAGATGGAGTGAGAAGAACCGGCCGTTGGGACAAAATGGGACAGTTCGATGCAGACGGTAATTTAAGAGTGAATTATAGGATTGCACAGGCCTGGGAGGCTGCCGCTGCTGCTGCCGGACGGGGATGGCTGGCAATTTTTCTGCTCTACTGGCTTGCCCAAATCCGCCTCTCCGTTCCCATCTGCTGTGCTGCTCTCCCCACTGTGTCCATCTTATCCAGCACATGCAGATGCAGCAGATGGTTTTTTAGAGAAAAAAAAGGGAGAATAAGAAGTCACCGCTGTTGGGGGGGATAAGGATTAAAAGGATCTTTTCTTTATAATCAGGCGGCTCTGGGACTTTCCTCAACTGCAGCGGGGGAGACTTCCTCCCCCCCTGCTGCTGCAGCTCTGCAGCTTCGATTTCTCTCCGTATATAATGAGTGAGAAGGACAGGCGCTACAATTTGCCTATAGTTTCTGCTTCTGCTAGCCTAGCTGTCTTCTCAACCCCCCAGCTCCTCGGGCTGTCACGCACCGATTTCATCCCTGCTAATCCTCATCCCAGCAGCCCAGTTATCCTCAAGGTGTGCGCGTCTCTACTTAACGCCAATGCACAATGCTCGCGTGTTTACGCGGCCCCATCTGTGCGGCTCGGTTCCAGATGATGAAAGAGGGCGAGTTGGGATGTAAAGAAAGAAAATTGCGGAGGCAAGATTAGCCCAGCCCCCTCCCTCCCTCCTAGCTTTCTCCACCTCCCGCACTTCGCTTTACTCCTGCCTAATCCCTGTAATTAACGAGTTCCGTAGAGACTAAACAGGTAGCTGGCTAAGTACAGGGCAGCGGAGTGGCACTGATGAATGCTTTCTGTTCGGTTCTCTTTTTTCACTACAAGAAAATCTGCAGGTTAATTTTTCTGGCCTATACTTACCTCTGCAGAGTCTATTGGCTAGATTTATACTTTATTTTCCTTGCTGGGATTGAAGGCTTTGACTGTGCTTATTCGCTAGTTTTTTGTCTTTGCGTCATTGCTATGCACAGATGACGCTTGGTGCACATTGCGAGACTGTCTATTCTCTCCGAGTCTTTCTGAGTGCTTTCCGGAGTTCTGCTTCTGCTTCGCTTCTTCTTCATGTCTCGCCTTTTCTCCTTTCCCTTCTCTCCTTCCCCTTCTCTCCCTCCCCTACTCTTCCTCTCCTTCTCTCCTTCCCCCTTCTCTCCTTCCCCTTCTCTCCTTCCCCTTCTCTCCCTCCCCTTCTCTCCTTCCCCCTTCTCTCCCTCCCCTTCTCTCCTTCCCCCTTCTTTCCCTCCCCTTCTCTCCTTCCCCCTTCTCTCCCTCCCCTTCTCTCCTTCCCCCTTCTCTCCCTCCCCTTCTCTCCTTCCCCCTTCTCTCTCTCCCCTTCTCTCCTTCCCCTACTCTCCTTCCCCCTTCTCTCCCCTTCTCTCCTTCCCCCTTCTCTCCCTCCCCTTCTCTCCTTCCCCCTTCTCTCTCTCCCCTTCTCTCCCTCCCCTACTCTCCTTCCCCCTTCTCTCCCCTTCTCTCCTTCCCCTTCTCTCCCTCCCCTACTCTTCCTCTCCTTCTCTCCTTCCCCCTTCTCTCCTTCCCCCTTCTCTCCTTCCCCTTCTCTCCTTCCCCCTTCTCTCCTTCCCCTTCTCTCCTTCCCCTTCTCTCCTTCCCCCTTCTCTCCCTTCCCTTCTCTACCTCCCCTCTCTCCCTCCCCTCCTCTCCCCTTCTCTCCTTCCCCTTCTCTACCTCCCCTCTCTCCCTCCCCTCCTCTCCCTCCTCTTCTTTCCCTTCCCTTCTCTCCCACTCCATCTACCAGTCTTATCGTCCCACTTTCCGCCTGTGTATATGTAGCCTCCTTTTGACTACAACACTGCTATATTTCTTTGTTCACGTTTTAGTGTGGGACCTGAACATGGCAACCAAACCCGTGGAGGTCTACCCGGTGCACGAGCACTTCAGGCGAAACCTGTGCGCTCTGTACGAGAATGACAGCATCTTTGATAAATTCGAGTGCTGCTGGTCTGGCGACGACAGGTGAGCTCAAGTCACAGATTGGTGACGTTGAAGTTGAAGAAAGAGAGTAGTAAACGGAAATTAAGGGGCGAGAATCCAGAGAAGCAGAGCAGGAGACAGGGAGATAGAGGGGTGAGAATCGAGAGAAGTAGAGCAGAAGACAGGGAGATTGAGGGGTGAGAACCGAGAGAAGTAGAGTAGGAGACAGGGAGATTGAGGGGTGAGAACCGACAGAAGTAGAGCAGGAGACAGGGAGATTGAGGGGTGAGAACCGACAGAAGTAGAGCAGGAGACAGGGAGATTGAGGGGTAAGAACCGACAGAAGTAGAGCAGGAGACAGGGAGATTGAGGGGTGAGAATCCTGAGAAGCAGAGCAGGAGACAGGGAGATAGAGGGGTGAGAATCGAGAGAAGTAGAGCAGAAGACAGGGAGATTGAGGGGTAAGAACCGAGAGAAGTAAAGCAGGAGACAGGGAGATTAAGGGGTGAGAACCGAGAGAAGTAGAGCAGGAGACAGGGAGATTGAGGGGTGAGAATCCTGAGAAGCAGAGCAGGAGACAGGGAGATAGAGGGGTGAGAATCGAGAGAAGTAGAGCAGAAGACAGGGAGATTGAGGGGTAAGAACCGAGAGAAGTAGAGCAGGAGACAGGGAGATTGAGGGGTGAGAATCCTGAGAAGCAGAGCAGGAGACAGGGAGATAGAGGGGTGAGAATCGAGAGAAGTAGAGCAGAAGACAGGGAGATTGAGGGGTAAGAACCGAGAGAAGTAAAGCAGGAGACAGGGAGATTAAGGGGTGAGAACCGAGAGAAGTAGAGCAGGAGACAGGGAGATTGAGGGGTGAGAATCCTGAGAAGCAGAGCAGGAGACAGGGAGATAGAGGGGTGAGAATCGAGAGAAGTAGAGCAGAAGACAGGGAGATTGAGGGGTGAGAATCCTGAGAAGCAGAGCAGGAGACAGGGAGATAGAGGGGTGAGAATCGAGAGAAGTAGAGCAGAAGACAGGGAGATTGAGGGGTGAGAACCGAGAGAAGTAGAGCAGGAGACAGGGAGATTGAGGGGTGAGAACCGAGAGAAGTAGAGCAGGAGACAGGGAGATTGAGGGGTGAGAACCGAGAGAAGTAGAGCAGGAGACGGAGAAATTGAGGGGTGAGAACCGAGAGAAGTAGAGCAGGAGACAGGGAGATTGAGATAGGAGAATCGAGAGAAGTAGAGCAGGAGGCAGGGAGATTAAGGGGCGAGAATCCAGAGAAGGAAGCTTAGAATGGCGAGACAGAGAGGCCATCAGAGCATAGCGGTACTGGCACTACTTATTTAGTACTCTTTGCTCTTCAAATGTGTGGCTGCGAAATCTGTTTGTTGTTGAAATTTCTCAATTTCTGGTCGAACAGACCACAGAGCGCTTGAATCAAGTGATTTACATTTAATTAGGTTTAATTAGCGCTTCTTCAGCTGCGCTCAGTGCATTCTTGGCTGGATTCCGCATATTCTCTTATCAAAGCCTGTTCAGCTCGAGCAGGTGCTGCCGTCTCGCTGATTTTGCTTCACTAATTTTATTCTGCTTTGCGCAATTAGCAAAGGCTTTTGCAAGTCTGCGTCTTTTGGTCTGCTCTGGCTTTTTAAATTCTTGTCTGCTGCTGACTGATGTGATTGCGAAATCTGTAGCCCCTGAAGTACTGTCATGGTACATTAATGATCTGAGTACCTGAATGATCTGAGTACCTGAATGATCTGAGTACCTGAATGATCTGAGTGCCTGAATGATCTGAGTACCTGAATGATCTGAGTACCTGAATGATCTGAGTACCTGAATGATCTGAGTGCCTGAATGATCTGAGTACCTGAATGATCTGAGTACCTGAATTATCTGAGTACCTGAATGATCTGAGTACCTGAATGATCTGAGTACCTGAATGATCTGAGTACCTGAATGATCTGAGTGCCTGAATTATCTGAGTATCTGAATGATCTGAGTACCTGAATTATCTGAGTATCTGAATGATCTGAGTACCTGAATTATCTGAGTACCTGAATGATCTGAGTGCCTGAATGATCTGAGTGTCTGAATGATCTGAGTGTCTGAATGATCTGAGTACCTGAATTATCTGAGTACCTGAATGATCTGAGTACCTGAATGATCTGAGTACCTGAATGATCTGAGTACCTGAATGATCTGAGTGCCTGAATTATCTGAGTGCCTGAATTATCTGAGTGCCTGAATTATCTGAGTACCTGAATTATCTGAGTAGAGTGCCTGAATGATCTGAGTGCCTGAATTATCTGAGTATCTGAATTATCTGAGTGCCTGAATGATCTGAGTGCCTGAATGATCTGAGTACCTGAATTATCCGAGTACCTGAATGATCTGAGTACCTGGATTATCTGATTACCTGAATGATATTGTAAATAGTAACCAGCTGAATTACTAGTTATCATCAACCGCCCCGAGCATTATCAAGTACCCTTGCGCAGTCAATCTTACTTAACCTCCCCCCCCCCCAACCCGCTCTCAGGCTGGTGCTCACCGGCTCCTACAACAACCTGTGGCGCGTGTTCGATCGCCAGTCTGGTGGCGCCGACGTCACCCTGGAGGCCAGCCGGGAGGGCGTGGCGCCCGGCAGCGACTTGAAGCCCCGCCGTGTGGTCCTGTCCGCGGCAGCCAAGGCTGCTGCAGCGCAGAGCGGCGCCGGCCAGCACGCCGAACTGCTGACAGCCGACAGCTTGGACCTGCAGAAGAAGATCCTGCACCTGGCCTGTCATCCAAAGCATAACTGCGTTGCCCTGGCAGCCACTAACAACCTCTATTTGGTTGTGTCGCCGCACAATTAAATCAGAATTTTACCTGTTGGTCCATTCTAAATTCTAATTATTTTTTTACTTGATTATTAACTATTAACTATTAATGTTATATAGATGTTCCGTTCGAGTGTTGCAATTTAAATATTCCAAGTGAACTTAAATTATTCATATTAAATCTAGTTTTTGGCCCAACAGAAATTTGTGCTTGCTGCCTTGTGAGGGTGGAGGGTCCCTGTAACTTGTTGGCCCTTCGAGTCCTATAGAAAATAACTGTGCTATCTTATTTTTTCAAAAACTATTATAACTCATGTTAGTAAGCCGGCATTTAGGCCATCCGTTATGCCGCCAGCTTCAACTAGCGATAAATTTATTTCTATATGTCCATATGTTTCCATTGCTAAGGAATTGAAATATTTTTGTTATGCTTGCTTCACTGGTTTTTTATCTACTAATTTTTGAGGGTCTGTCTGTCTTTCTGTCTGTCTGTCTGTCTGTCTGTCTGTCTGTCTGACTGTCTGCCTGTCTGTCTGTCTGTCTGTCTGCCTGTCTGTCTGTCTGTCTGTCTGTCTGTCTGTCTGTCTGTCTGACTGTCTGTCTGACTGTCTGCCTGTCTGTCTGTCTGTCTGTCTGTCCGTCTGTCTTTCTGCCTGTCTTGATGTCTTTCTGTCTATCCGTCTCTGTCCTTCTGTCTATCTATCTATCTGTGTATCTGTCTCAGTGTCTGTCTGGTCTGTCTGTCTGCCTTCCCCTGAACTCGCCACAATTTTGCAAGCTACCCTCTTATCTTACTTCTAGTACTAACTACAATACATGTTTTTTACGTAGGTGTGCACGCGGCAATATTCATTGCGTCTAGCTATCGCAGCAGTATTCTGTGCGCTCGCGATGAACTTCGATCGATCCATCCAATGCTGTTTCGAGTGCACTAAATGACCCCAAGATTTGTGTTAAGTTGGCTCGTTCTTCTCGTCTCCACGAAGGAAGCAAGGCTCAGAGTTCCATTGTTCCCCTGACCGCTAAATATTGAATAATATGCTCGAGTTTTATTTTCCCATCATCTAATTTATTTGGTCATTCTGTGTACGCATAAGTTTGCCCTATTTTCTACACACGCAAGTTGTAATACGTCTCTCTTGCGCACGCAGTCAGTAGTATGCTGTGCGCATTATTGTTGTTCATTTTCTGCATCTTGTTATTATTGTACAGTGCATATTGCATTGTACTTCGGCAGTCTGTTTACTATATATTGTAATTGTACTGTGTTTAATGAATAAAAATAATACAGAAACCATAATGTGTCCGCGTGCTCTACTAGAATAATTGCTATTATTCTAAAACTTTATTTTTCCAATACAGTACGCAGGCCCGTGTGCAATGCCGACCAAGCGCTGTGCCAGTCAAGCCGCCTCTGTTCTCCCCATAGTGATTCCTAACTTACTTGCTTTTTTAACTGCGCCCACAGACATTGGGGCCGTCTTACACAAGCCCTAATTACGCTCATAGTTTGTTCTCTGTGTTGCATGTGGAATTCTGTTTTATAATTTCTCTATTGAATAGAAGCTATCCTCCCAGATCCTCAGGTTGAGCAGCAGCTACCCTCCCAGATCCTCAGGTTGAGCAGCAGCCACCCTTCTAGATCCTCAGGTTGAGCAGCAGCCACCCTCCCAGATCCTCAGGTTGAGCAGCCACCCTCCCAGATCCTCAGGTTGAGCAGCCACCCTCCCAGATCCTCAGGTTGAGCAGCAGCCACCCTCCCAGATGCTCAACTTGAGCAGCAGCCACCCTCCCAGATCCTCAGGTTGAACAGCAGCCACCCTCCCAGATGCTCAGGTTGAGCAGCAGCCACCCTCCCAGATGCTCAGGTTGAGCAGCAGCCACCCTCCCAGATCCTCATGTAAAGCTGCAGTCACTTCCAGATTTTATGGGACTTCAGTTCAATTAGAAACGATCATCGATTGCCAATAATACATATGATACAATCTCATGAAACACAAGGTGCAAACATTTTATTGTATGCTAGGTATCGACTCCTTCAGTTTAATTGTGTCATTCAGCTACTCACCTTTTGCAAATTTAAATAGGTATTAGCGTCTATTTTATTAATCACACTTAGTTAAATTAAACAAGTTTGCTTTGTTCAAATTTTTTGCATAAAAAGGCGCCAATTTGAGTGTTTGAACTGCCGCAGTTTCGCAATCGTTGATTCTTTTTTCTTACACGTATATTTTAGCTCAAATAGGAACATAAAGCATAGTCCTGTCTGCTTTGTACAAGCTTATAAGCTGTTTTTGCAGCTTCCTTTACTGTTTGTTTTGCGACTTGTGGTGCCCCACATTGCTCCTCCGATCATTGTCTGTTGATCATTAATCGCACAGGTTTGTAGATGCTGGACTGCCTGGGCACTGCCTGTTGCTTACTGTCGCCTGTTGAGATGTTTACCTTCCCCACCCATCCTTCAGGGAGATTTTTACCTTCCCCACCCATCCTTTACGGAGATGTTTACCTTCCCCACCCATCCTTCAGGCAGATGTTTACCTTCCCCACCCATCCTTCAGGCAGATGTTTACCTTCCCCACTCATCCTTCAGGCAGATGTTTACCTTCCCCACCCATCCTTCAGGCAGATGTTTACCTTCCCCACCCATCCTTCAGGCAGATGTTTACCTTCCCCACCCATCCTTCAGGGAGATTTTTACCTTCCCCACCCATCCTTTACGGAGATGTTTACCTTCCCCACCCATCCTTCAGGCAGATGTTTACCTTCCCCACCCATCCTTCAGGCAGATGTTTACCTTCCCCACCCATCCTTCAGGCAGATGTTTACCTTCCCCACCCATCCTTCAGGGAGATCTTTACCTTCCCCACCCATCCTTCAGGCAGATTTTTACCTTCCCCACCCATCCTTCAGGCAGATGTTTACCTTCCCCACCCATCCTTCAGGCAGATGTTTACCTTCCCCACCCATCCTTCAGGCAGATTTTTACCTTCCCCACTCATCCTTCAGGGAGATACTTGCCTTGCCCATCGAGCCTTTAGGGAAAATATTTCCAAAGAGATTCATAATTGAATTTTTGCCACAATGGTGAAATAGATGCAGATGACGTACAAAAACGAACGCCAAGTTGTTGTTCGCGGTGGGCTATCCCGCCTTCATTTTGTATGTAGTTTAATTATGTATTTTGCTTCACCTGTTCTCCGCCTGCGCACCAATATCCTGTGCCGTGCGGTGCAAATTGGCTCACACCAAAGCTGTGCGCAGATGTGCCCCAACATTGCACCGAGTGACCTTCCTACGTTGTCTGTGTTCCAGCAGCCGGATTTTTGCTATCCCGAATTGTCTCACTGTCTATTCTATTCTAGTGAAGATTATAACTATTTGGAATGGACAATATTTGCTCTATTGTATCCTGTGTGCTTTATGTGTCTTGCTTTAACTACTTTTGTCTCCTCTGTCCGCCCAAAAGTCACTTACGCTTCTAAGAACATTGAAAATAAAGCACAAAAATCTATCTTGGCAATATTATTATATACCCGTATTGTTATTTATATAGGCTAATTATCGTAGCGTTAATTTTTCTTATTGAAAATTTTCTTGGTTGCACCAGGATTGCAAAAACAAACAGGAGCGATTCTTTTGTGTTATTATTCATCTTTGCGCAGCGTTCACTGGATGTATGTAACCTTTAAACTTACAGGGGGTTGTTACCTAGTGGTCAGAGCGTCGGACTCACGAATGAAAGGTCGGTGGTTCTATTCTCGACCCTCAACGATTGGTGTCCTTAAGCAAAGCACTTGACTCTGCATTGCTTCAGTTCACCAAGGTGTAAAATGGGTACCAGCATTAGCGGGTAAACACTAAACTCACAATGTCTCACTTTCTGGGAATTCCGAGTTGCAAAGCAAACAGGCGTTGCAATCCTCACAAGCTTGCTGAGAACAGTTAGAAGTATTGTTGGAGAGCGGCAATGAAGAGAGAGCCATGAATACATTGTAAGCCCGGTTGTCAAAAAGGCTATTTTTATTATTTAAATAACTCAAATTTAATAGCTTGTTTACGAGTAGGTAAAATATCTAGTTATTCTTAATAATGCAGAGATTTTTGCACTTTTGAATCTCAGCCACTCTTAAATCAAATTAGAGCCAAGGACAACCTAATCAATCAGGACTGTAAACTCGAAAATCATGGCTTTGAGTTGGAGGCACAGAATATATAGAAGATTGATGGCTACACGAAAATGTAGCAGGTGCGAGAGAAGCGAATAAAAAGCCCTTTTGACGGAAAATATCCAATGCCTAGAAAGTACAGCGTATTTAGTTGCTGCTCAAACAACAAAAGTAAGCCATGAGAAGACGACAATTTATTCATTCCCGAAAGTCCAGAAAAGCGCGAGGCATGGCGAGTTGCATAGCCGAATATTTTGACGGTGAGTTCTTAAGCCTCTTTTATTCGGTGTTTCCTGACTCATACCGGCGTACCGCATTTAAGATGGGTTTGGCCCACAGACTATCTCACTGTGACAATTCAATCTCAGCTATATAACCATCGCTGCTATGGGAGCCGGGGTTTGGCCCACAGACTATCTCACTGTGACAATTCAATCTCAGCTATATAACCATCGCTGCTATGGGAGCCGGGGTTTGGCCCACAGACTATCTCACTGTGACAATCCAATCTCAGCTATATAACCATCGCTGCTATGGGAGCCGGGGTTTGGCCCACAGACTATCTCACTGTGACAATCCAAGCCAGCCACGACTCCGTCAGCTCATTTGCCATTCCGATGAACATCTGTGTGTTGCCGTAATCTTCCATCACCTCGGGCTCCATGTGAAATAAAAACGCACTAAAAAAGAAACAATTCAAGAAAATTACCGTAAAAGAACCAGTAGTGAAATGAATTTACCTACTTACACGAAAATAATTAAATAGCCGGTGACTAAGATTCATATATATTTATATATATACTATATATATATATATATAAAATTATTGCCATCGCAACAGAAATGACAATATCGTGAAAAAGAACACTCAGAACAGAGTGCCGATAAAATTACAAAAACTGGCTTGTAAATTGTAGATTCTGAGCACTGAAATGCTGCAACGGAAAAATTTACATTATATACTGAAGAAAGGGTGAGCAAGTGATAAAACAGTTCCCTTTGTAAAACTCGAGTAGACAATTCGACAAAGGCATCAAAATCTACTCCAACTACCCAGTGGTAATGATAGCTCATGCTACATTAGTAGAAGTTCATTAGAATGACGCTACACTTGGCTTTCTTAGAAATGAGCTGAAGGGCCGGACCATAAGGAAGGTGTCTGTGTCGTTCTAGAGAACGCATAGCACTGAATGGGGTTTCGTCATAGAGAAAAATCCAGTTTCTCCTAAGCATTCTACATGCACTGGCGATGCGACAAAAATGCGTTCTTAACGGCCCTCCGGCTCATTTCTAGGAAAGTCGAGTGTAGCTTCCTCGCACTGCAGTTGTCTATGCCATCAAAGATACTGAAGTAGTCTGCTTTGAGTGCCAGTTGTTTTTTCACGTTTTTGAAAATTCGTTTACAATCTTTAGATCTACCAAAATGCTTCATCCATTCGTAGAATCCAACTCAAATTCGCGCCTTTCACGTTTCGCGTTTTAATAATATCCCCAGAAGTACTCAGTAACTCGTAAGCTTTGCCTTTACCAACCTTAACATAGTAAAGCTAGTTCAAACTGCATTTTACCTGCTATTTGGCGGAAGGTGTCCAGAACCTGTTTTAAACAAATGCTCAGACGATAAGTTCACTCGGGTCCTAACAAACATGAACCAGTCATAAAAATGCACTAAAGGGTCAACAGGATGCCACAAGATGCCAGTGCAACAGCAGGGCAGGTGCAAACGTCAGTCAATTTTGTACAGGCAGCTTTTTCCCGGAAGACGGAGACTGGAAAAAGTCGGTGATGGGGCGCCGCATTTTCTTCCCAGACTCGGCCGGAGATGCGGCGGAGGCTGAGGAGCCGCGAGCCCGCTTGGCCGATCCCGGGCGCTTGCGTCCAGCCTCATCAGGTGTCGGAGGCTGGCTGGGTGGCGGGTCACAGTCGACTGGCAGAGCCTCGTGGCAGCAGAAGGCCGCCTCCTCGGCGATCTCCGCGAGCTCGGCAAAGCTGATGCCGAACAAAATCGGCTTCAGCCGCTGCACTTTTCTCTGCTGGCTCTCCTCGAACGCGCGCTGCCTCAGCTGCTGCCGCTTCTTCCTGGTTTCAGCATCCTCAGCCTCATCCTCAGCTTCCGCAGGGTTCTCGCCTTCGTCATCGCTCAGGTAGCCGTGGGGGACAACAAAGGCAGCCTCATCCTCGTCATCATCATCCGACCCAGCCTCCTCTGGATCTCCCTCGGACCTGTCCAGATCCTCGCCCTCGCCCTCCTCCTCCCACTCGGCCTCGCTGTCAACATCGTAGTCCAGGGTGGCCGCGTCTCTGCTCAGCGGGTTCCGGCCGGAGATGGCGCTGCTCCGCCTGCCCCAGGTGCCAAAGTAGGCGGGCCTGTGGTTCTCGCAGAACTGCAACAGCTTGCACTTGCGCAGCGACTGCGTCTCCGTCACCATGACAACGTCGGGATCGGAGCCGCCTTGCAGGAACTCGCTAAGTGGCCAGGTCTGAGGGCAGCTGCGACCCCGGCGATGCTTCAGCTCAGTGAGGTAGGACTCAGCCTGCGGCGCTGCATCGCTGCTCAAAAACTGCTCAAGAGTATTTCTCTCCGACTCAGTCAGCGGCTCCCTGCGAATCGCCGGGCACAGCCGGGCGTCTCGGCGCAGCGGAAACGGCATGAAGCGCCGCTTCTCCTCCGGCGCTGCCGCCTCCTCAGTCTGAATCGAACCCCCGACCTCCGACTGGGCTCCGCTGGAGGCTGCCGGCTTCTTGATGAAGAAGCTGGCCAGAAGACTCGCCTGCTTCTCCTTCTGCCTGCGCTCTTCTTCCTGCCTCTTTTGCTTCTCGTCCTCCTTGGCCTTCCTTTCCTCCTCTTTCGCCTTTCTCTCCTCCTCCTTGGCCTCCTTCAGCTTGGCTTTCTCTTCTTCTTTCGCTTTCCTCTCCTCCTCCTTGGCTTCTTTCAGCTTGGCCCGCTCCTCCTCTTTGGCCTTTTTCTCTTCCTCCTTCGCCTGTCGCTCCTCTTCCTTCTTGCGCAGCTCCTCCTCCTTCTTCAGCCGCTTCTCCTCCTCTCGCTTCTGCCGCTCCGCCTCCTTCGCCAGCCTCTCCGCCTCTTTTTGCAGCCGCTTGCGCTCGCGCTCCGCCCGCCTGGCGGCCTGCTCGAGCTCCCGCTGCTGCTTGCTGGTGTTGTGCGGACTGGCCTGGAAGGCAATCGGACATGCATATATGGGAGTTGGTTGTATGGATAGGCATCAATTAAGTGCTAAAAGTGAGCAAAAATATGAAATCCAGAATTGAGTTTCCTTTGCAATACAGCAATTTTTCATTTTATCTAAGAATTCAAGCATTTATTGCAATACATTCTACTATTGAATTTCAGACAGAACTGAAAAGTAAATTCAGACTAGTCATTTCACAATGCAAATTTATGGACATGGAGTCTGGAGAGCAGTGCTGCCACTTGCTGCAGAAATTTGCCCACCCAGGATGCAGAAATTGTGAAATATATTTCATTTTCAGCAAAACCTGTAGAAATTTTAGCCATGTCAAATATGCATTAATTTTTGTTTCACAGCTCAACTTAATATTTGTTAGATTTACAGCACCAGTATGTTTTAATTATTCTGCTGTTTATTTAGCTTTGGCAAATAAATAAAAAGGAAAGGAAACATTTCTTTTTTGTTTCTTGTGCTTTTTTTGCAGCTTAAAAATTTCTTGGCCTTGCAATAGCCATTCTGTCTTCTCCAGAAGATAAATAATCAAATAGATATAATCATTTTGTTGCATAAAATTGCTGTTGTACACATTTTTATAGACACAAGGGAATACAGATCACAGATTACATTTTTTACATGTTTGCGTATTATTACAGGTATATTTATATTCAGATTTATATTTGTATTACATTTGATTATACTTTTATTCTTTACCTGGCTTATGGCTATGTAGCTATTCTAATTTTATAAGTTTGGCCTACAATAATTTTGTTTTTGCTTTTTTCCAGACCAAGAAGTACTTTTTCTCTATTTGTTTCCTTTTCTTAAGATGAAAGATACATGACTATACCCAATTCGCATAATCATCATATATAACTTATAATTATATATAACATCCAATTTGTCAGTATGAGGTTTACAATGCATAGAAAGATGTCTGCCTACTTAAAAATTATTTGTATATAACTCATCTTTACTGTAACATGCATTCAATTTGTGACATAAAAAATGTACATTCTACCTTTTCAATGTAAAATGTAATGGCTCTAGTATTTTTTACCATTTCTAAAAAAGTTTGCCCTTAGACAAAGAAGAAAAATCTGAAATAGGTTAATTTTTTATTTGTAATTTTCTGCAAACCTATAATGAAAAAGCCCCCAAAATGACCCAAAATTAGTTTAAAAAGTAAGTTGCATATCTAGTGTAAATCACATGTATGACTTGCAAAGCCACAATTAACAATGTTTTGCCTAGAATGACTAGAAAGAAGCATTGATAGCAAGCATATTAATGAATGGCTGCAGTGGCATCCTGATGACCTAATGCAAGCCTAGTGTATTGCATACAAGAAGTCTATACAGCTTGGATCTAGTGGGTTCAGTATAATAATAGCTTTTGAGCATAGCAATATGTTCTAGCACATGTTTCCAAACAAGAAGATAGCATCTAGCTTTCAGTCCAAGTGCACAAAGACTTATCTCATCAACAATGCAATTTCTCCAGATGTTCAAAATGGCTTAATCTAGGACCTCAACTTGAGTTCTATTGTTTTTCCTTGTCTGTTGATAAATCTAACGATCATGCTCCTAAGTTTTTTGAAATCACTTTGACTTTCTTTTCTATAAAGCAGAAGAAGCTTATGGTACTTTCAATAAAAAGTATTGAGCAAATCATTGGCAAAGCTAAGACAATGGTGGATTTAGGGGGAAGGCACACAGGGTGCACCCTGCCCCCATAGTTTGAATTTTTTTACATGTACCTTAATATAATCTGCATCCCCCATCCAAAATTTTCTGACTTTGTACTTGAGCTAAATAGAGATAGACCTCAGACCAGTTGCAGCAGTGCTCAATGTGTGCAATTTTAGTTTGCAAAGACACTAATAAAGGCCATTGTTGAAACACTGTCTATTAGTTAAAGATAAAAAATTGTCTATATCAGATGGCCCTTCTATCATTATTGGTAGCCACAAGTGGCACAATGGTTTCCACAAGCTAATACAGAACATTGCTCTATATCTATTTCCAATTCCAACCTACTGGTTACAGTATGTTATTAATGCTTTGCACAATGCCTGCAAGAAGCTTGGCAAACAATAGGAGGATTTCTGCTATGCTATATATAATTATTTCACTTCACCTCATACTGGACTCTGTACAAGAAGGTTCAGTCTCTTTTGGAGGCCCAAAATCATTACCTAGGTACTTTGGCACATTGAGATAAAGTGTCTTTAGATTCTGCCTATTATAAATTGTGTTCTAGAATAGCTAATAGCACTAAAGACTTTCCTAGAAATATTGCCTAGCCTAGGCAGAGACTAGACCACTTATGAAGTGGGAAAGTTGTTGAAGTGCATACTACTCTGCATCAAAAGGTGATTGAACTAGATTTGTGCTTCTTGTTTTGCTGACTTTGAAAAAGTTTGAAAATTCATACTAGTAAGAAAGATGAATTATACTCAGAAATCTCCTAAATGTACAAGAGTGTACTAGTTCTCTCCCTTGACTGAGCCAACATGAACAATAATGTTTGATGGCTTAGCACAATGACCTTTGACCATATGCATTGGCTGCCCAAAGACAAGCTGTCTATAGATGATAGAATACAAGTTGTACTACAGCAAGCTACACAAACAAATAGGCAAGAATTCTTTATTAGAGTGAAAACCTTCTTTGCCTGCTTAGCTAGCAGTTTGAAAGATGCCTTGCCATTGAGCAATGCACTTCTGAGAGATGTGCTTTTTATAACTAGATTTTTCTGGCAATGAAGACTGCAAACTAGTGTTGCAAAGGCTCTCCTTAAAGGGTCTTTCTTAAATTATAATGCTCTCCTACTAGAATGGCACTTGTTTCTAATTGATCAAAGCATTCAACAGTGGCATTTTAAAGATCCAGATCTCACCAAGTTCTAATGTCACATTTATAACACTGAGCAATACCTACTACAAGAAAAGCCTGCTACCAATGCTCAAACAGTGCCATGTGGCAAAGTGGCAATAGAAAAGATCTTCAATTTGCTCTCCAAATTATTGAAAAAGAAGTGCTATGGTTTGGAAAAGGTTTTAATTGATCCTTATTTGCTTTTTGACTTCTATCTAAAGCAATTTGGTTTGATGTATATGGACTTTAAAATCTTAAATGTTCTTATTCTCTCTATATATAATGCACAATAATCACGAATTCCCATTATTTGCTAGGTAGAAAAACAGAAAAACTTTTCATCTAGCTATACCTGCAAGCTGCATGGCATGATACTTGTTTTTCCATATCTACCTATGCTTGGCCTAGTATCTTTAATGTGCTAAGTTATATCTGCTCTGGCTATAAGCCAAGCTAAGTATTATCCATAGACATTAATTTGCCTCTTAGTGCAGTGCAGTGAATGCTTTAGCAGTCTAAAAGGAGCAAGCAATGCATGCCAAAATAAAAAAGAAAGATTAGAAGAGATACTTTTCTATGACTATAGCCAACTATTGGCTGGTTTTTAATTTAATGTCTTAAGTTTGAGACTTATTCCACTACTTGTCAATAAGAGTAAGACACAACAGTGGCATTATAGCAAAAGTTATAAAACTGAGACCAAAAGATGGTAGGTCTACTACCAACATTAGCACCTAAGAAACTTGCATCTCAAGCAAAGTTAGCAGCCAAGATAGAATCTCTAGCAAAGTCTGCAGCAAAGATAGTGACTAAGGATGACAAAGTGCTATTGCCTTTGAGTCTAGAAGGATTAGGCCAAACTAGGCCCCTATACAATTTTACCAGCCAATGCTCAGAAAAAACATGCTTAACATGATTGACATTGAAAAGCTGGGGGGAAGAAAAGTTGTTTCTAGTGTGACCATGTAATTCGTAGAAGCGTGTATTGCATTTCTTTATTTTCATATGCATACCATACTACTATTGTATTCTTACATTTATTTTAACAATATTTGTACATATTATTATCACACTATTTTTACTGTTAATTGCTTTGTTTTTATAGCCTTGTATGTATTTATTCTATTATTTGTATTTCATTCATATTGTTATTATTTCTCGTAAAGTAGTTCTACCTATGTACATGTACTAACATATGTTATTCTTGCATGATATATTTATCAATTAATTTGTACATGTACATTGCGTGCCGCATGGGGGTTTGTCTGGGTTTTGGATTAGGGGTGCTGTTGTTTGTTATCTGTTTACCTTACCAATTAAATATACGCTTACAGTCAGCTGCCGCTCTCTCCCTTCACTCCTGGGTTTTTGCTCTGCTTCTTGTGGGCCCCTTAGCTGTTGCATTCAATTGCTTTAGTCGCACTAAAATTAAGCAGCTACCAATCCAACCCTAACCTTTAATTCAATATACCAAATCTGCAATTTAAGCTAAGGCAAGGGAAGTTGGCTACTAGCTCTAGATTATTAAATTTAACCACTACACAAATCGTACATCTTCCCGCCTTTATTTGTCACACTAGGATAGATAGAATATTTCACAGTTACAAAAACACCTGCAAATGGAAAGAAGAAGAAAAGGTGCAGATTTTGTTTATGACTTTGTTTACTATCTATATGACATTGGCAGATGATCTGGCTCTTACATAATTGAGTAGGCATACAATGTCCTTTGAAGAGTTCAGCAAGGCACTGAAGATCCTTGTGCCTAAAAAACATGTCTTGTCTAAATAATATACCTTTTAAAATGCTAAAACACAAAAGAGAGCATTGAAGCATTCAATAAGAGGCTATTCAAAGTGTCAACTAAGTGTGCTTTTAGCAACAAGGAGGAACAGCTCCAGGATGAATTTATTTGCAGATTGAATAATAAAGTCATTATAGCAAAGCTGCAAATCTAAGATTTTAAGGAGTTGACTGTCAAGACTGCTGTGGCAGAGGCTAAGGCAAATGTGGCACTGAAGTCAATACTCCAATAGGCCTAAAATAAAAAAAATCACATAGAATCCTAATTTTCTTAACAAAAAGCTCTATGAATATCGATAGAGCAATGATAAAGGCAAAACATATCAAAAGATGAACACTGGATCTGCCTCATATCAAAAGCAGTAGCAATTTTTGTGCTGAAAAATGAAAACTTCCATCTCCGTAGTGTATCTTTTTCGGGAAAACTTTGCCTTCTAAAATTTTCTAAGAAACGAGGTTTCCCGTCCTTCTACTTAAGTCGTCCTTGGCATTGGGGTGTGGGTGATTCTCATCGAGAGGTTTCGGAGGTTTTGAGGTTTTTCAGAGGTTTCATTTCGAACAAATATTTTTGCACAAAAATTTTAATACTGTACAAAAATTGAAATCTGACTGTAATTTACTAATGAATACAAATTTTCTTTAGAATATAGCTCGGAGGTTTTGGATTCTTTTTAATATTTCTTCTGATAGGCACGCGCGGAAATTATTTAACTTAGGCAACTATTTTATGCTTAAAAGAAAGTGGTTTTTTAAAAACACTGCACGCAACACAACACACTGGTAATGTCATCGTTGCCATTGGCATTTACATTCAAGGTGCAAAAACAAAATAAAAAATATTCGACTTAAAGGCGCTGCTTGAAATATACTGAAAACATATAGACAGTTGTTTCATCCATTTCCTGTTTTTACTTTTGAGTGCTGCATACCATTTTGCATTCGAATTATGTAATGACATTGACGACCTGCATGCATACTGCCTCAGAGAAGTAAATAGAAGAATTATTCTTGTCTCAATGTTTTTTATAAATATATGATGGCCTAGAATTACAAGTATGCATTTTTATTACTTAAAGCAGAGCATTTAACTTTTAATCATAAAATTTATTTTAATTACTAAAAGCTATTAGCTTTTCTCTCAAAAAATAACGCTAGTTGCACAACTGCTACTGCTGACAAAAGCTCTCTAACACCTTAGATTTAGTTCTTATACAAACAAAATGCTTGCAGTAAGACTTTGTACATGTATTGCACCACCTTTGTTTGATGCTAAAAATATATGTTGAGCAATAAGCTAGATAGCCGATACCAATATTTTTACTAGAGTTAAAACTAAAAAGTCATTGGACACATTTTTGACATTGTTTATTTAAAAATATCATAATTTCTTCAATATAAATGTATTATTGGCATCTTTAAAGATTGCAAGAACAAATGTATAGGAAAATCATTATGTTTATTGACTTTTGAAATTGATTGTTTATGAAAAGTTATAGATAAAAGTAATCATAATCAATGCCTTTTATTTCAACATACTTTGTTTCAGCTGCCAATACCATGCCTGAACTACCGCTTGCCTGGTCTCCTGCCTGCATTCTGAGCCTGTACAGGCCAACAATGCTTCATGTTTGTCTAATCTAATAACAGGCATTATGGCATTCCATGTCCTATACCCACTTATGTTGCGTCTCAGTGCAACCTAGCTCGCCACCCTTAGAGCTTTGGCAGGCTGGTTGCTTTTGTGGTGGCAATTGGTTTGGTTGTCAGCATACAGAAGATGGCTGTGCTCTAGCTACTAACCAGATGACATCAACCGACAGCCTAGGGGCTAATCTACTGCGCACTGCCTTCGAGATGAGTGACTGAAGTTCTTCAACTGCTTGCTGGCTGACGCGCTACAGCCTTCGTTTTTGCGGGCATCGTCTTTAATATGCGCATTAACTCCTAAAGTTAAGAACTTCACTTTCATCTGAGTAAATAACAAGAAAAGACTTATATTCTCTCATGTAAAGATCTGAAATGTGAACTTTTAAACTGTTTTGATTTGACTCTCAAAGAATATTTATAATATAGCGTGTTTAGGTAATGTAACAGCAATGTATAGATAAATATACATACTGATAGAGAAAATACAAAACGTTCCTTCTTTGTTTTTGAAATGCATTCTTGCAATGTTCGATGTTTTAAAAATGTAAGGCCTAAAAAATAAGGCAAGACCAATTGGCAACTACCGTGAAGCTCGTTTGCTTGTATCAAGTTGGCGTACGCTGGCTGACATTGGGTTATCTATCAGACTTGGAGTCTCGCCGCACTAAACCCTTGAAAAAACATTAGCCAGCCTTTTGAGATGCAGCATAGCATTCCAGGTTCAATGACATGTCTATGAAGATGCATCCTACATCGTCAAGACCACCGAGGTGATCGAGACCTCAATATTGTAGGGTGAGGAACATGGGCGATGCTTCTCCAGAGCGCGGTTTCCGCTACGGCCAGCAAAGTGCAATTGGGCAGTCGCATTATGTCAGTTGTAGTGAGTTCCATTTGGATCAGCACTCGGCTGCTGCTGCTGCTGGACAAAAATGCTTGGTGTGAGTTCCCTTGAAACAAATCCCGCAGGGCAATCAGGTAGGCTGCAAATTCCTCTCCAAGATTGGCACCAGCATGCCTGACATTGGTTTTCATGGCCTCCAATTGAGACTATCGAACCAGTTGATGCTGGAAGCCCAAAAATGCGACAATGGGACTCGAGTGCTGCAATGATGAGCAACAACGCTGAAGTCGAGCTGCACCAAAATGTCCTGTAATGGGTAATAGTGAAATGAGGAATTTTATCTGTCTAATCATTGGAATGAACTTCCCTGAAAGGTCATGCCATAACTTTTGCTGAAAATCGCGCCATTAGGAATTTAGGGACACTAGCCATGTAACATGTATGAATGTCATCTCTTGCCCCAACCATTGGCCTTTGCTTTCAGCTACCCTTGATCCTCATAACATGTATATTGGAAAGACAGCATTTAGAAAATTTACTCACTTGTTGCAGTCAAATGTAGTGAAGACCTTGGGGTGTCAAGAAAGACACTTGGTGGATTAATTTAATCGACTTCTAGAAGCATATCATCTTGTGCAAAGGTATTTTAGTAGGTCATTGCTTTGCACGAATTCCCATAGTTTGATGGGCTCTGGAAAGATGCCATGATTGATAAAGGAATACAATGTTAGTCTTACATTTTAGTATATGGATGTAGTGTAAGTACTTAACATCATAAGAAAATCTAAAGATTTATAACCTTCTCCCCAACATGGTTGGCACCATGCATTTCATTGGCATGACAACTACTGTGGATGATAAGAGAGTATATTGGTTTAATATTAAAAAAATTCACTTATAAAGTAAATTAAAAACTGAATAAAAATGTGATAACTAGGCATACATAAGTACAAGCTACTATTTACTTTGAATATTTGCATAAAAAGACAAAAACTAAAGCAAGTTACTAATGTATAAGAGTAATAGAAATTGTACTCACCCATATCAACTTAAATTATAACTGAATATAAATAGCTATTAATAAATTATAATTAAAATTAAAAAGTAAAAATTTCAGTTCATTAGAGCTTTCAAATTTATATGTAGAGGTAGAGCAATCAAATAAAAAATTGCCATTTTTAAAGCCTGGTGAAGAGAATTATTCACTAGGATTAGAGACTTAGTCTTAGGTAATAAATATTTTTATCCTGTGCATAGTGTGTTAGGATTTAGGATGATGATGTAAAAATAGTAAAATAATATAAAATAAAAATAATTTTTTAGTAAATTGGATATAAAATAAAAAAAGAATATCAAATAAGTGAAATAAAAATTATATATTTTACATTAAATATGCCTAGTAAAATACTTAGGGCCTTTAGTTAGTTAGACTAACAATCTATATTAAATAGCGACTGATACTGATTTGATGAAAAAAATACTGACTTGGTCTTGTTAGTGTTAGTCATAATTTAAGTCTGGCTTAAAAATTGATAGCTTTCTTAAGACCAAGTAAAAAACAATATGAAATTCGCATTGGTAAATAGTGTCTGTATTTAATTACATGGACAGGTCTAGTAGAAATTAGGATAGTTACGAATATGCATTGAAAGGGAACAACACACACTTGTGACGATTCGCAACTTTGCGCTTATGAAATGAAATGTGTCATGGAAGTCCCTACCACTTCGCACAAAAACAGTTAAATAATTTTCGCGCGTGCCTATCAGAAGCAAAATTAAAAAGAATCTGAAACCTCCGAGCTATATTCTAAAGAAAATTTGTATTCATTAGTAAATTACAGTAAGATTTTAATTTTTGTACAGTATTAAAATTTTTGTGCAAAAATATTTGTTCGAAATGAAACCTCTGAAAAACCTCAAAACCTCCGAAACCTTTCGATGAGAATCACCCTTGGGGTGTGTATAAGCATGGTCGACGATCGACGCGACAAAAGCCTGTTTAGAATTTTTTCATTTGTAATATTCCGTGATTTCAATATTCCAGCCAGTTCTGGTTCTGGTATTTAAATCATGATATTTTCAATTTTGTTACACAGCAACAGCACGATATGGCTTAAAAATTAGGGGTTAAGTAGAGTAGAGCAGAGCATTATAAAATATCAATGCTTTCATTTTCCTGCCAATTAAGGTTCTGGTTCTAGTGTACAAATATTCTCTTTCAAAAACCATTCCCATCAAAAAGCTAGGCCCTATATGACTATAATAATTCAATGGACAGTTGATCTATTTATTAGTAGGGCCTATTCATTGACAAGTTTAAGTCAATGACAATTTTTTAGGCCTATGTGGTTATGGCTATTGGATATAGTCCCATATTTGCAATTTGATTGTGTTTATTCATCGGGGCCTATTCTATGGTCATATCGTAAATAGACATAGAAGAGTCCCAATCCACTTGGGACTCAGCTGAACTCTTGCTAAACTCTTCAAACAAACAGTCAATAAAACAAACTTGTACTTATAGAGTAACAAATGAATATTGGTACTGCAATTATAATAAGTAGAATGTGCTTATTATGTTATGAGACTGTCTTGAAATTTGGTATAAAAATATTTTCCACTAAGATTTTTAAGAAGAAGAAGCAAAGAGCATAGCACTTGTATTATGCATTTGCTTTAACTTGGTCTTGGTTTTACCCTAATAAGTAATAACCCTCTATGCAGTTAGTGTTGACAGTATACTTTTCTCTATTGCACTTAACCTCAATACTAAATATGGTTTTGTAGCAAACAAACAACCCAATGCATGTTATTGTTAATGTTAGGCCTACATGTAGTTGCAATCAAGCTTGTCAATAGCAAGGTTGATAGACTATCTATCACAATCACTGTAATTCTATAATTAGCTATAACAAATGTAGATAGAATATACTTCTGAATGACAAGTATAGGCAGAAGTATTGCAATATTATATAAAGCAATAGGCTAAATGATAGTATTGAAATATAAAGCATTGCATTAGACCATGCCAAAAATCTAGATCTATATACCTTTATAAGATCCCTAATGGTAGGGCCTATAGTAGGCCCTATAATGTCTGCAAACTTGTAGAGTTTATATAATGTCTACAAACCAAAAGCCACTAGGGGGCTAGGCTTTTTTCATGCAACGCCTACTTTAGTCATTAGGCCTAGCCTATTACCAAAAAAGGACTTGAGTTTTAACAATTTTTCCTAAGCCTCCAATTAGTTAAGTTGTTTTTAGCATTTTAAACCACTCATATCCCTAGCAAAGTTGCATTAGTTGACGGCAGTTTTGGATTTCAACTGATATATCTTCATCAAAAATCTACAAAGTTGAGAAGAAAGTTTTTCATTATAATAAGCATCTGCACCCTTTCACTTTTGTCTTATAATCCCCCTCAATATATAACAGGTCCATTTTACTAAGGGGATCATGAGATGAAAATGAGACAAAAAAGGGGGGCCCTAGAAGCAGATGCATTAGTTATAATAAATTTTCCCTTCTTACTTTTGCAGAATGTCAAGAGATAGCCAAGACAAAACAAAAGGATATCCATTTGATAAAGATGTTATCTAGGCCTAGCAAAAAAGACTATTGAGTTCAAATGGTATGCTGCTTTTCCTATGTGCCATAAAGACCTGCCAATATCTTTTTTACACTAGAAAACAAAACTAACTGTCTAGGCATTCAAATAATCCTTTTTTGAATGCCTAGACACTTGTTATTGGCTTAGTGCATGTTGGACAAAGGACAGTTTCTAGAAAGAGTCTGTTCTAATATAGGAATAATAGCTAGTTATCATAATTTAAAAACCTTATATACAAAGGATGCAATTAATCTTCTAAGTCTTAAATAACTTAGTTACATGAAAAGAGCCTAGGCCCCTAGTGGCTTTTGGTTTGCAGACATTATAAACATTGAAATAGTTTTTTAATGAAATCATTGATTAGGGCCTAATAATAATATTATAATAATATCTTAAAATTTCAAAATATAATCCTTCCAATACAATTTTACTATTTGTGTGATTATAATTTGAAACCAATAAAGCTCTTATAGTTTTGTCTTACAATTATCTATATATAATTTCACTTTTTAAATTAACATATTGCAAAAGCAAATATAAACTATGTTCTTAAAAGACACTACAATATAGTTATAGTATATATAGATTTCAAAATTGTAAAATGTAGGTCATCATTGATAAAAAACAAAATTGCTAGATACATTTTCTTGACTTCAAAATGGTTAGCATAAATGTTGTTTAGGGTTATTGACATTTTGTTGTGTTAAGAGGCCTTCACAAATTATAAGGCAGAAGGGCCAACAAAACCTACTGCCCTAGTTATACATGTGCATCAGTCGGCTGAGTTGGCCAATCCAGCCAACTGATTTGGTGGCCAACCAAGGTAAGTCGCAAAAATGCCCACCCAAATAAATACCCAAGTAGTACTAAGTAGATAATAAGGCATTTTGCCATGATAAAACAATCATATTTACTCCTGCTATTTACCCAAAGTTGCTTTAATTTTGCTTTAGGGTTTCTTTCACATATAAGTTGCATTTTTGGCCAAAAACTACGTTGCATTTTTTGTTAAAACTAAGTCACATGGCTGACCCAATTTTGAAGGTTGCGCATGTATGGCCCTAGCCCAAGATACTAGAAGGTATTGCCAACTCTTTGGATATTGAAGAGTTATCACTATTGACTAGGCCAATAGCAGGGGTCACTTGCCAATATTGCCAGTGCTAGGGTCTGTGTCCAATGGCTTTCTGGTAGAAGTCTTCTTCATTGACCCTCCTAGAGCACTTTAGTGCACTCCCTGAATATCTATTATTCAATATAGCTAAATGAGTTGCTGACAGCACAAGCTGGCATATCAGCCTTGAGCATAGGGGGATAGTGCAAGGCCACTGTGTGCTGAGCCTCAGGCATTGCAAACAGAATTCTCCATTTAGCCCCCCTCTTACAACAGTGACACAGTGACAGGCAAACTGTTACTTGACTGCTGTCTTAATTGCTACCTTGTGGGCCATCAACTTCTGACATCCTTAGATGCTATGGCCTGTCAATTCAGTCTTTAAACAATCAAAAGCTGATATCTTTAATGGCAAGCATGCAAAGAAATAATATAATTGTATACCATATAGCATGCAATTGTATATGTTTAAAGAACAAAAGTATTAACATTGAAACTGTGCATAGCATTAAGGAGTTTTAGTAGTAGAGTACAGAGTAGTGGTATTTCATGTAGTCATTTTTGTATATTTGAGAACATGATTCTGACATGTCATGAGAAAATAGACAGTTGTCTAGTTTTCCTAGAAGTGGATAGAACAACTTATGATAAAGTACACCTTAGATAAAACTATGTAAATTGTATAGATTTAGATGATTTTTTAAAGCTAAATCCATCATCTAAAGGTTTAAGAAAGGGTAAAAAAACAATGGAATTTATTTGAGCATTGGAAAGGTCCAAAACCCTTGTCTACAATGGTATTATAATGAAACAAGCTTTTCTAACCTTCATTTTATAATTATCAAAAACTAAAGGCTAAAGGTATCAAAACATGAACCAATGTATAATTTATATGCAATGAATTTTGTAGTCTCACATCATTTCTACTGGCAACTTGAGGTTGTACAAAATCAAAGTTTTTTGGGATTAAATAGGATTAGGATACTGTCGCTACACACTGCTTTCAGCCAGTTAAAAGTGCGATGGAATCGGCCATGGATGTAGACGATGCAGCTGCCACATTCAATGCCGAGGTTTCACTGACTGCGCCAGCTCAGCAGCCGTCAGTGCCGGCCAGCGAGCTGCCCTGGATTGAAAAGTACAGGCCGACCCGCCTAGCCGAAATAGTTGGCAATGAGGACACGGTTGAACGGCTGGCCGTGTTTGCCAAGCAGGGCAACCTGCCCAATGTGATCCTGTGCGGCCCGCCGGGCATCGGCAAGACCACCAGCATTCTCTGTCTGGCCAGGGAGCAGCTGGGAGAGGCCTGCAAGGAGGCTGTGCTGGAATTAAACGCCTCTAATGATCGCGGTATCGAAGTTGTACGCGGTAAAATTAAAATGTTCGCCCAACGTCGGGTCACCCTGCCGCAGGGTGAGTAATCGTCACCTACTAATACTAATTAGTATTGCAAAAGCATACTAACTAGCTGACGAGGCACTTTAGTAACCCTGATCAACTCGCGCTGTTTACCCAAACAAAAGTTTTATTTATAAGCCCGTCTGTTCTGATCTCTATGCAGGCCAGCACAAGCTGGTAATTCTTGACGAGGCGGACAGCATGACAGACGGCGCACAGCAGGCGCTGCGGCGCACAATGGAGATCTACTCGCGCACCACCCGGTTCGCGTTGGCTTGCAACGATTCGTCTAAGATCATCGAGCCGATACAGTCCAGGTGTGCCGTACTGCGCTACTCCAGGCTGACAGACGCCCAGCTGCTTGGCCGCCTCATCGAGGTCTGCCGGGCCGAGGGCGCCGTCTATACTGACAGGGGACTGGAGGCTGTGGCCTTTACTGCTCAGGGCGATCTGAGACAGGGGCTGAACAATTTGCAGGCGACTCTGCAGGTTTGGGAAATTTCTGTTATCTGCTTCTTGCTGTGCTTTCTTTTTTCGCTGTTGATTTTTTCTCTTGTTCGTAGCTCCTTTATTCTGTGGTGTTTTATGAGATCTCACCCTCATCACTGGTGTTTTATGAGATCTCACCCTCATCACTGGTGTTTTATGAGATCTCACCCTGATCACTGGTGTTTTATGAGATCTCACCCTCATCACTGGTGTTTTATGAGATCTCACCCTCATCACTGGTGTTTTATGAGATCTCACCCTCATCACTGGTGTTTTATGAGATCTCACCCTCATCACTGGTGTTTTATGAGATCTCACCCTCATCACTGGTGTTTTATGAGATCTCACCCCCATCACTGGTGTTTTATGAGATCTCACCCCCATCACTGGTGTTTTATGAGATCTCACCCCCATCACTGGTGTTTTATGAGATCTCACCCTCATCACTGGCGTTTTATGAGATCTCACCCTCATCACTGGCGTTTTATGAGATCTCACCCCCATCACTGGTGTTTTATGAGATCTCACCCTCATCACTGGCGTTTTATGAGATCTCACCCCCATCACTGGTGTTTTATGAGATCTCACCCTGATCACTGGTGTTTTATGAGATCTCACCCTGATCACTAGTGTTTTATGAGATCTCACCCTGAAACATCACTGGTGTTTTATGAGATCTCACCCTCATCACTGGCGTTTTATGAGATCTCACCCTGAAACATCACTGGTGTTTTATGAGATCTCACCCTCATCACTGGTGTTTTATTAGATCTCACCCTCATCACTGGCGTTTTATGAGATCTCACCCTGAAACATCACTGGCGTTTTATGAGATCTCACCCCCATCACTGGTGTTTTATGAGATCTCACCCCCATCACTGGTGTTTTATGAGGTCTCACCCTCATCACTGGCGTTTTATGAGATCTCACCCTCATCACTGGCGTTTTATGAGATCTCACCCCCATCACTGGTGTTTTATGAGATCTCACCCTCATCACTGGCGTTTTATGAGATCTCACCCCCATCACTGGTGTTTTATGAGATCTCACCCTGATCACTGGTGTTTTATGAGATCTCACCCTGATCACTAGTGTTTTATGAGATCTCACCCTGAAACATCACTGGTGTTTTATGAGATCTCACCCTCATCACTGGCGTTTTATGAGATCTCACCCTGAAACATCACTGGTGTTTTATGAGATCTCACCCTCATCACTGGTGTTTTATTAGATCTCACCCTCATCACTGGCGTTTTATAAGATCTCACCCTGAAACATCACTGGCGTTTTATGAGATCTCACCCCCATCACTGGTGTTTTATGAGATCTCACCCTCATCACTGGCGTTTTATGAGATCTCACCCCCATCACTGGTGTTTTATGAGATCTCACCCTCATCACTGGCGTTTTATGAGATCTCACCCCCATCACTGGTGTTTTATGAGATCTCACCCTGATCACTGGTGTTTTATGAGATCTCACCCTGATCACTGGTGTTTTATGAGATCTCACCCTCATCACTGGCGTTTTATGAGATCTCACCCTCATCACTGGCGTTTTATGAGATCTCACCCTCATCACTGGCGTTTTATGAGATCTCACCCTGAAACATCACTGGTGTTTTATGAGATCTCACCCTCATCACTGGTGTTTTATTAGATCTCACCCTCATCACTGGCGTTTTATGAGATCTCACCCTGAAACATCACTGGTGTTTTATGAGATCTCACCCTCATCACTGGTGTTCTATGAGATCTATGAGAACAGTTAATCACTAATCCCAACTCCTACCCGCCGTCCCAGGGCTTCGGCTCTGTCACCGAGGACAATGTATTCAAAGTGTGCGACGAGCCGCACCCGATGCTGGCCCAAAAACTGTTGGCCCACTGCCAGGCCGGCGAGCTTGACCCGGCGCACAAGATTCTGCGCCACCTGTGGCACATGGGCTACTCAGCTGAGGACCTGGTCAGCATACTGTTCCGCGTGTGCAAGTCGCACCCGGACCTGTCGGAGGAGGTCAAACTGGGCATGGTGCGCGAGATTGGCATCACCCATATGCGAGTGATGGACGGGGTTGGCACCCTGTTGCAGCTGTCCGGCCTGCTGGCCAGGATGTGCCGCCTGCGGCAGGCTGACTGACCGGCTACGGTGCAATCAATTTACTAACTTCCACTATTAATGTAACTGCATTTTTAAACTCTACTGTTTAAACATTCGTATCTCCCTGCGTACTTCGTTTAGCGAGTCAAAATAATGTAATAAAAAAGTTGATGCCTAAATAAATCGATTGTATCACCCGGTTACTTCTGTTCTATTGCATTCTTTTTACATTTTCAAATCAGCGTTTTCTATATTAAAATTATTTGTTTTAATCGGATAAAACTTTACTGGCTACTGTCGATGTTAGTACCAGTAGTAGCACACGAACACTGACTGTCCCACAGTACCTGCGTTTTTTAACGAGGCTTTGACTGTAGACTTGTGTCTGTCATAAGACTGTTCCGTCTGTCATGAGACTGTTCTGTCTGTCATCGGGCTGTTCTGTCTGTCATCGGGCTGTTCTGTCTGTCATGACGCTGTTCAATCGTCATGAGATTGTTCTGTCTGTCATCGGGCTGTTCTGTCTGTCATGAGACTGTTCTGTCTGTCATGAGACTGTTCTGTCTGTCATGAGACTGTTCTGTCTGTCATGAGACTGTTCTGTCTGTCATCGGGCTGTTCTGTCTGTCATCGGGCTGTTCTGTCTGTCATCGGGCTGTTCTGTCTGTCATCGGGCTGTTCTGTCTGTCATGACGCTGTTCAATCGTCATGAGACTGTTCTGTCTGTCATGACGCTGTTCAGTCTGTCATGAGACTGTTCTATTTGTCATCGGGCTGTTCTGTCTGTCATCGGGCTGTTCTGTCTGTCATCGGGCTGTTCTGTCTGTCATGTCATCGGGCTGTTCTGTCTGTCATCGGGCTGTTCTGTCTGTCATCGGGCTGTTCTGTCTGTCATCGGGCTGTTCTGTCTGTCATCGGGCTGTTCTGTCTGTCATCGGGCTGTTCTGTCTGTCATCGGGCTGTTCTGTCTGTCATCGGGCTGTTCTGTCTGTCATGACGCTGTTCAATCGTCATGAGACTGTTCTGTCTGTCATGAGACTGTTCTGTCTGTCATGAAACTGTTCTGTCTGTCATGAGACTGTTCTGTCTGTCATGACGCTGTTCAGTCTGTTATGAGACTGTTCTGTCTGTTATGTGACTGTTCAGTCTGTCATGAGACTGTTCTGTCTGTCATGAGACTCTTCAGTCTGTTATGAGACTGTTCTGTCTGTCATCGGGCTGTTCTGTCTGTCATCGTGCTGTTCTGTCTGTCATGACGCTGTTCTGTCTGTCATCGTGCTGTTCTGTCTGTCATGACGCTGTTCTGTCTGTCATCGGGCTGTTCTGTCTGTCATGAGACTGTTCAGTCTGTCATGAGACTTCTGTTGTATTCCCATAGTACAACTGGATCCGCTGCTTAAAGCTCAAAGTGTGCACTGCATACACATCTACCTGCGCTGTCGCGACTCTTTCATCTCTACTCTTCTCAGCTCATCTTTACCTCATCCATGTTTAACAAATCCACTTTCTCCTGCCTTCTCCCATCTTATTTCTCTCCTTCATATCGAAGCCATAACTTCCACGACGACCTTCGAACACAACGGCGCTATCGGAAAGATCGCAACTGCAGGGGACACTCAGCAGCAAGAACAACAGCTCTCGAAAAGCAGATATGAGCATTTTTTGTCCAACTGCTTGGCGCAGTCGAACGACGCAGACAAAGATTCCATTTTGAAGAGTAACGAGTTTAAAAGAGAAATATTTGACGAATTAAACGGATTGACAAAAAAATTAAGTCAATTTTTCTGGCACGGACCCTGACTCCATAATAGCCGATAATTTGATAAATTGATACAGAACTCGAGGTAATCGTAATATCAAACGGGAAGTCGACTGACGCACTTAACAAGCACACGCAAGTTAAACAGATTACCTAAGTATGGAGAAACTAAATAGCACCCACGTAGGTAAAATGCAATAATTAGCATGAAAATGTACCGACTTCAATGAAATAAATTATATTCAATTTTAATCTCTATGAAATTATTAAATTTGCAAATAGCAAAGAAAAAAGTACTTTAAAGACAGAAAATCCAAACAGCTGGAAATTACTCAAGTTTACCAAAAGCCATTTAGGCACAGAACAGCCGATCGGTAACATTGTGCGAAAGCAATAAAGATCGCCAAAGCGACTTGCAATCTTATAAATCAAGCACAGGGGGGAGAGCATGGCAGTCAACTCAATATAGGCAGCAGCAGCAACTAGAGAGCGAGTTTCGAGTTCTGCGAGGAAGCTATATTCGTATAAACATAGATCTTGAGGTGAAGCTCAGGTGGCGCTGTTGGAAGTTATCCTACAGGTCACAGGAGGCACTCATGCGGCAGACTGCAGTACCCAGTTGGCAGGAATGTTCCTGCAACAGCAGCATTTATTTGCATGGCAGTAATCCACTTCTGCTAGCGGAACACTTATCTAAGGCTTTGGTAGATTGTATTTTCATTCATTGCATGCTCTAAACGATTTGAGTACTGTTCTGTTGCACGGGTTAAATACATAAAACCTAAAAGAAATGACACCTCGACTAGATACAGAATCTGATTGATCATTTCATCCATGCAGAGCTGCTATGATGCTCAAGCTGGGCCTGTTTCTGCTACTGCCGATGGCCTGGGGAACTGGTGAACTGGTGACGCGATGCCGCAAAAACTACCGACTGACGAAGCCGGATCGACCAGCCAGACGGAGCATTTTCTCTGGCGTGCTCGGCAAGCGCTCGGAGCCCATTGCTATCCCAATTGAAGCTTTGCTGGCGCAGGACGACGACGACTCCAAGCTACTTGAGGGATTCGAAGACGTCGCTATCGATCGCAGAGGCCCGTGGCCCAACTGTAGACTGTCAAAGGTTTGTGCCAAAACTCCTGACTGCAGAGATACAGCGAAGCAAGGTACGAACATGCCAGCACCATAGCAGCTGCTCAAAAGTATCGCCAAGACGAGCTTCTGACTTTGTCTTGACTTTTGTTATCATTGATTATTCTATCTGTATCAGTGGTCCAGAGTATGCAGTGGGAGCGCTCCGATGAACCCACTCCACTGAAGTCAAAGACAGTGTCATCAATGAAGGAAAGAATGAGCAATATCTTTTGGGATCGCCAAGCAGTGCTGCCAGAGAAGCAGACGGTCGCTAGTGACTCCTAGATTGTCACATTGTGCCATGCAGCTCAAGGAGACCATCAGAAGTTAAGAGGTTCGGTACGGTCACCAGGAGTATCTGGCTTCTTCACAGCAATGCTTCGGCGCACACGTGCCACAAGGGAGGGGGCAACCAGGATAAAGAGTGATTACACAGCAGGCAGTGCAGTTAGAAGCCGCCGGATCGCCGGAACTGCATTTGATGCAAATTTCGGGACGAATTACAGTTGCATAGTTGTTTTATTTTAACGTATTACATTTACAGGTGTCTTATTGCATAGTATTCATCTGGAGAGTAATAATACTTAATTAATTAAAAATAGCTTAATGCTTAATTTCAGGCGAAATTGGGCACTAGTAGCCATCAACAGGTTTTGAAAAAAAATATTAAATTGGGCAGCATGAGGAACAGGGCAAATTAAAAAAAATATTTTTGCTACTAAATGTAGATAAAATATTATCAGCTACAATTTTCACACACCCCTACTTCAAGTAGTTTTTTAAATATTATTTGTAACACAATAGTTAATGTCAAAGCGCATAGTAAAGCTCGTGCTGTTTATAACTGTCGCTGTTATCTTTGACAGCGCAGCTTGTCCAATTGTCAGCTGCTGTTCAATGTGCTGTCGAATATCCGTGGAGCAAGATGTCACTCGAACATTACGAGTAGATGATGGGAAAAGTTTTCTTTGCCTGGCCCTGGATGACCAGGCCCTGGATGACGGGCTCAAGGCTCGGCTGCTTCAGGCAGTCGTTGAGACTCTTGTTGTACAACGTCGAGACCTGGACTCTGACGGACGCTTCGGAGAGGCAGCTGGACGCCGCGCATGCGGCCATGCTGCGTGCGGCGTTCGGAGTGCACAGCGG
>NIVC01000142.1:637500-645000 GCA_002269645.1 Macrostomum lignano
GTACGCCAGTGCATTTTGTATTCTCTCAATAAACCGGGCGATCGAATTTGTCTATGGCCAAATCCCATTCAGTGGCATGCGTTCTCTGGCGATACGACAAATATTCCAGTTCATTTCTAAGAAATTTTATTGTGGTGTCCTGCTAATTCAGGTTGTCAATAGGGTGTGAACCGCACACACTCGGTCGATTTTCGTGCACCCCAATTGAATTTGTCGAGTTGCTTTGCTGCTTGACAGTAGGCAAGTTGTTACCGTTCTAAAGAGTTTCTTCCATAGTACACTAAATAGATAGGAAATGTGACGTTCGTCTGTCTCCCTCCAGCAGCACTGTAGACAACTTTATTCCTTGGAAAAAAAAGCTGAAATTCCGGCCCGCAGTTCCCCGTTAATCCGCTCCAACCCGCTGCCCTCGCCCGCAGTCGTGAAGGCCCGCCTGAAGACGCCGATCTCCGGTGACTCCGCCCCGGACTCTGGCGCCACCCGCCTGCGGCTGCGTGGCCGGGTCCGCCATTTCAAGGCCGAGGAGGGCGGCGCCGCAGGCCGACAGCTCCGCTCCGCCGTGGTGGACACCGCCGGTTGCCGCTGCGCCGCGCTGGACAGCTCCTCCGCGGCTTCTTCGTCTTCTGCTTCCTCTAGGAGAAAGAAATTCCTCCTAATGGGATCCATGAGCCCGGATGGCAACCTCAAAGTGGCCTTCCTGGCCGAGTGGGATCGCAGCAATCGGCAGTTCCGCCGCGCCATCCGCCAGATCCGGCGCAGTCAGCGGCGGAGCCGTCGCCGGCCAGGCGGCAGCGGCGGCAACCTCTGCCGCGGCGGCGCCAGCATCGACAATGTTGACGGAGCCGGCGGTCGCCGACTGCCGGAGGTGCTGCCGCAGCCCAGGCCGAAGCTGCCGGATGCCGGCAGCCGAGGCGGCGGCGGTGGCCGACGTGGCGGCCGACGCGGCGGCAAAAAGCGAAACAAGAAGAAGCGGCGCAACGGCGGCGGCCGCGGCGGCAAGAGGAAGAAGAACAGGAGAAACGGCGGCAGGAAGGGCGCCGGCGCCGATGCGGAGCGGCGGGGGCGGCGGGGTCGAAGAGGCCGCCGGCAGAGGCGCAACAGGCAGCGAGGCCGCACAGCTTTGCCGACTCTGCCGCCGCGGCGACCGGCGCAGCCGCCGCAGCCACCGCCTGGCGGGAGTCGGTACTCGTACGACAGCTACTACTACAGCGACTACAAGAACTAGTAGTAGGCCGGCGCGCTGTTTCTCTGCCTCCGTTGGGATGCAGACTAAAATGTCACTATTTCCGGAGACGAGAAAAGTCCAATTGAGACAAACAATTTCTGTCGACTACTTGTTCCTGTGCCCGCCTCTCTAACCCCTCATCTTAGCGAACTGTTGTGTCACTTTTCATGCTCGAAGCTGACACGACTGATAAATTCATTCTTAAATATTGAAAGTTCGCATTTCTCACGAGTTTGTTCGGCTATTATAAAAATAATAATTCTTTTTTAGAGTTCTCAGCCCAGTTTTGTTAATGCACCATCATATTCTACCTCCTCTACTCGTTAATACTTTTGCGAGCAGCGAGTTCCGCCTGGCAACCAGGTGCCTGGCTGCTCCGTCTGTACATATCGATCAGCAACTGGCAACTGGCAATTTGAGCAGACTGAGGATCGGGCGAGATTTGTCCCACAGAGGGCATCGAGTTCCCCTTGTAGGTCTATCCTCAGGTGGTAAAACCAAATATCCATTATCGATATGCAGGTCTGCAACAATACCCGATTAACTGTGGTCCGGTTTGTGAAATTCACTGTCCCAAAGGGTTTCCGGTTTCGGCCTGGGTTGCCTGGATCACCTGTCATCCTCGGTCGCCATCCGCCTGCCCCCCTCACTGCACTATTCCACACTGCTCATGCTATGTTTCTGCACCAGTTTAGCACAGTTTTAGCGCTTTGCCCCCTAAACTTTAAACTTAAACTTGATTTGTTTAAATTTTGTCAAATTCCTTTATTTAGGCAAGGGGTATGAAATTATTGTTATTTAAGAATCTATACCTGCATCTGCAATCAATTTATTGCATCACAAATCCCTATAATTAACATGCGATTACATTTACCTTGGCTATTTAACATTATCATTTTAACACACCTCTAATTGTAAATGAAAATAAATGACGGAACGGCATGCGACTATCTCCGTTTGTTGGTCTCGTTTTATTTAATGGCAAATATTATAACTTTTTTCCTCAAATTTATCAGAATGAAAGTCAAATGGCCACTGCCGAAGGCGTTGCGCCAGGGAGGGCCTTCCTGCAATCATGATATTATTACTGCAACTCCAAGAAACCGTCGAGACAGCCCGAATCTTCAAGGTCCCGAAATTGCTTGCAGTTTATTTAGTCTTCCGCCTGCCTGTCAGCCTGTCTGTCTCCTACTGTTACGAAGCGTCTGCATAATCGTCATTATTCATTATTATTCTTCGAAAGTCACTAATAGCCCTCAGTATTAATTGCTCCATCTGTCCGTCAGGCTCTCGTTCACCCACGCGTGTCGTCAGCTTGGCTGAGCAAGTCTAGTAACAAGCTTTGGACTCCCACGGCCGAATTTCACTTCTAATTTGCACTCGCTAAGCACCCGAGAGAGCGGGGGAGGAGGCGCTTAGGGGGGGGGCGATTTCTCACCGTTGAAGGGTCATCTGCCGCCAGTTTCTCTGCGTAACACAACAGCATTATTCAGTCATGCAAACCTTTGTTCAAGCTATACGCATTTAACACTGCTGGCTAAGAGCGAGGCGGCGAGGGTCCGCCTCCCCAGCCCTCGGTTGTGATTGACGTGTGCCAATCAGGGCCAGCTGCCGCCCCGTGCAGACAATTCAGCGGCCATCTATGGCTGCGGGACTGCCTGGCACCGTCTGGAGCTGCCGCAGCTGCTGCCTTACAGCTAGCAGTCTAAGCTGAAGACTCTGCCTTGCTGCCGTTCAGGCCTGGTTTGCCATCCCCGCTTTTTGGCTGAACCAGGATGCGCGAAGGTTCCCTATTGTGATGGCATCGGGGATTCAATTTCCTTTCTCTCTTTCTAAAATATTGTTCAATTCAATGCGTGTTTTGTGCTGAACAGAAAGCTTCTGCTGTTGAATGACACTTTTATTATTCATGTTCTAGACATCCTACTGCTCAGTGTATCGACTAGTAGTATAGTGCGCTCGCGTCATCTAAACTCTGTTATTTAAGAATCAAAAGTCCACATATAGACGTAACTTAGCAAAGATTTTTTTCAAAAAAACCAGAAGGTTATTTCTAAGAAATTCCAAACTCCAGCGTCGAGCATCTGCAGACAGCTGCATGTGGCATTACAGGATCTGCGCTTCCTGACTACTAAAGTAAAATCGCCCGCCACTCGAACTTTCAAGGGTAGCCCCAGCAACAAACACCGGCCTTGACTGACACTTCTTGCGCTGACCGGGCTGGCCGACAAGTCCGCAAGCAATTTTTTTCCCGGTCAGTTGGGCCTCCAACTGCAGCAGATGGGGATAAATAATACGTGCGCTGATGGAACAGCTGCTGAACTTGCCAGGGGGATATCTGTCCCCGCTGTCTTCAACCCATGTGCCAACAGAATGTCCACATCGGATCCTCAACTCCTTGCCTGACAATCTGGCCATCAGTTGAGGCGATGAGTTGCCCTTGGACTTCAAATCCAGTAGGCACTGTGGCATTCATGGACTACTGTGTTTAGGACAACTTTTCATTTCTAGGAAATGTTTGAACAAATCTTAGCTTTTCTTTTATTGCGTTAAAAAATTAATTTTGACTAAGAAAGAAAAGCTTGTTTCGTTTTTTCTGAAAAACGAGACATAAAAAAGATCTTCGGACACTTTGGGTGTTGAGCCCTCACTCTGGGGGCCCGGGGCGCCACCATGAATGCGCCACTTCTGGGGTTGGAGATGGGGCGCCACTTTTTGGGGGCTGGGGAGGGGGCGCCACTTCTTGGGGGTTGGGGAGGGGGCGCCACTTCTTGGGGGTTGGGGAGGGGGCGCCACTTCTGAGGTTGGGGATGGGGTGTCACTTTTTGGGGGCTGGGGACGGGGCGCCACTTCTGAGGTTGGGGATGGGGTGTCACTTTTTGGGGGCTGGGGAGGGGGCGCCACTTCTGAGGTTGGTTGGGGATGGGGTGTCACTTTTTGGGGGCTGGGGAGGGGGCGCCACTTCTGAGGTTGGGGAGGGGGCGCCACTTTTTGGGGGCTGGGGAGGGGGCGCCCCTTCCTGGGGGTTGGGGAGGGGCGCCACTTCTTGGGGGCTGGGGAGGGGGCGCCACTTTTTGGGGGCTGGGGAGGGGGCGTCACTTCTTGGGGGCTGGGGAGGGGCGCCACTTCTTGGGGGTTGGGGAGGGGCGCCACTTTTTGGGGCTGGGGATTGAATGCCACTTTTTGGGGGCTGAGGAGGGGGCACCACTTCGTGGGGGCTGGGGAGGGGGCGCCACTTCTTGGGGGCTGGGGAGGGGGCACCACTTTTTGGGGGCTGGGGAGGGGCGCCACTTTTTGGGGGCTGGGGAGGGGCGCCACTTCTTGGGGGTTGGGGAGGGGGCGCCACTTTTTGGGGCTGGGGAGGGGCGCCACTTCTTGGGGGCTGAGGAGGGGGCACCAATTCGTGGGGCTGGGGAGGGGGCGCCACTTCTTGGGGGTTGGGGAGGGGGCACCACTTTTTGGGGGCTGGGGAGGGGGCGCCACTTCTTGGGGGCTGAGGAGGGGCGCCACTTCTGGGGTTCGGGTGCCTCTTTAAGGCTTGGGGTCGCCCCACTGGGTGTCGGGAGAGCCACCTTGACTAATTCAGGTCGACGAAGTGCACTAAAAAGACGTTAATTCCCTGTGTTAAGTACGTCCTGAGCTCGATTCCCAAAACGCCAGACTCACTAAGTTAATAGTAAACGATGAGGCTTTGAATTTGGACTTTGACTTCTCTGATTGGTCAGCCCAGCAGCCCAATGGGCTGGTAGGTAGGCTTGGGGATATCTGCCAGATCTCATGGGCCGGGTACAGATCCCGTTAACAAAGGTCCCACGGGCAAAAAGAAGCCTTCCAACTCTGTGACTGCATGACCTGAGCAACAGACGAGTAGCAAGCTGAGAGGCAAGGTAGGTGTGCACTCCCAAATGCGTAGGCCCTCGTAGTAGTGAGTAAAAATCGTAGTAAGACATGGGGGAACAGCGAGCTCTATCAAAGTGGAAAGTTTGCTTTGATAGTTTAAAAATAGAGAACAAAAATCGTTTTCCTTGCTTAGAGTACGAAAGCACGAAAGACTTGCGGTTCCTAGAAATCAAAACAATCAGATTTTCCGAAAAGTTTTTTTAAATCCTTCTTTTCCTAGAAAGCCTAAAATTCTAGCGTTTCGTGAATTAAAAAATGGAAAAGTAATTAAATGTTTATATTCCTTTGCCACCTAGTCCTGTGTTTCCTAGAAAAACTCGAAAGTCCTACGTTTCCTCGAACCCGGAAAGCCTGAATTTCTTGGAAATCAATAGAATCGGATTTTTCTCAAAGCTACATTTTAAAATGTTTTGTTTCCTAAAAACCCGGAATTTCTACATTTCCTAGAAATCAAGAAAGCTTTCTTTTCCAGAAAAAAACAAAAGAATAGGATTGTATTCAAAGTTCTATGAAAATTTGAATTCTTTTAAAATTCGAAATTCGAAAGTCTTTCATTTTGTTGAATTCTCGTCAAGCTTGCGTTTATTGGAAAACAAGGTAAATTGATTTTTCTAAAATTATTATGCCTAGGATTTTATACGACATCACGTACTTTTCTTCATCACAACGGTCACAGTAAAACGGTCTGAGGGAGAAATTTCCCCATTCTTAATACTCTTGTAGAGTTGGCACAATTATGATATTCAACAATTATAATCCAGATTCTCAGTGAAAGGCACAGATTTTCATTTGAACAGGAAGAAAGGCTTCGTCGAACACTTATTATTGCCAGCAAAGCTCTCAGTTTCCTTCCCTGATTCCTCAGTCGTTTGCCTGGCTGTCAGATGATCAAAAGGATTTGCTGCTAAGGCCGTGCACACTTATTTGGTTTCCCCAAGCATTCAAGGGCGAATGCCTTACATGTATAAAGAGGCTCGCCGCTTTATCACTTCAAAAGCAGGATTGTTATTTACGATGTTCATCGAGAATTTTTTATACTCTGCTAGTACTGTTGCATCCTGCTTTAACCGCATCAGTCAAAACATCTCATTCAGTGATACCTGAGAAACTGTAGTTTCAAAATTGTTGGGAAATTTTCAATATAGCTCGTAAACTGCCTCTGACCTGTGGCGATCTAAAGGGTCTGTTTGGTGAGGTGATCAGAGAGCGGTGATCAGAGAGCGGTGATCAGAGAGCGGTGATCAGAGAGCGGTGATCAGAGAGCGGTGATCAGAGAGCGGTGATCAGAGAGGCAGCGGTGATCAGAGAGGCAGCGGTGAGCAGAGAGGCAGCGGTGATCAGAGAGCGGTGATCAGAGAGGCAGCGGTGATCAGAGAGGCAGCGGTGAGCAGAGAGGCAGCGGTGATCAGAGAGCGGTGATCAGAGAGGCAGTGGTGACCAGAGAGCGGTGATCAGAGAGCGGTGACCAGAGAGCGCTGACCAGAGAGCGGTGATCAGAGAGGCAGCGGTGATCAGAGAGGCAGCGGTGATCAGAGAGCGGTGAGCAGAGAGCGGTGATCAGAGAGCGGTGACCAGAGAGCGGTGACCAGAGAGCGGTGATCAGAGAGACTCAGTTGGCTCAACCTTCCAGGCATGCAGGAGGCGGAGTCTTCGCAGTCGCTGAACAACAGCCCGGTCAGCAACAGCAGCTTGTGCGGTGAACAGCTGCAGCTGGATCACAGGTCCGTAGTGACAGGAATGGTGCTCGGCCTCATCGCCCTGGGCACCGTGTTCGGCAACTCTCTGGTACTGCTAGCCGTGCTGCTCCACCGCAATCTCCGATCCACCACTGCAATTTTTGTGTCCAACCTTGCCGTAGCCGACCTGTTGCTGGGAAGCTGCGTCTTGCCGCTGAGCTCCGTGCTGGAGGTGACTGGCGGCTGCTGGCTGTTCGGCCCGCTGCTCTGCGACCTGTGGGCCTGCGTAGACGTGCTCTGCTGCACCGCCAGCATCATGTCGCTGTGCGCCATCTCGCTGGATCGGTACATCGGGGTGACCCGGCCGTTGCAGCACTCGCGAATTGTCAGCCATCGCCGGGCCTGCATGCTGGTGCTGGCCGTCTGGCTGCTGTCATTCCTGGTGTCGGTGGGGCCGCTGCTCGGCTGGCGCAAGTCGCAGGACGGAGAGCAGCGGCAGCAGTGCAACGTGTCCAACGATCCGGGCTACATCCTGTTCTCAGTGCTGTTCTCGTTCTACCTGCCGCTGGGCATTGTTGTGTTCTTCTACATTCGAATCTACCGCGAGGCTGTCAAGCAGAACCGATTCCTGGCCTCCGGGGTCAAGACGACGCGGACAGCCGGGGCCGAGTCCAGGAGCGCCGGCGGCGGCGTCGGTGG
>NIVC01000142.1:650000-702500 GCA_002269645.1 Macrostomum lignano
AAGGTTCGTTTCAGGTTCGTTTCAGGTTTGGTTCAGGTTCGGTTCAGGTTCGGTTAAGGTTCGTTTCAGGTTCGTTTCAGGTTCGTTTCAGGTTCGGTTCAGGTTCGGTTAAGGTTCGTTTCAGGTTCGTTTCAGGTTCGGTTCAGGTTCGGTTAAGGTTCGTTTCAGGTTCGTTTCAGGTTCGTTTCAGGTTCGGTTCAGGTTCGGTTAAGGTTCGTTTCAGGTTCGTTTCAGGTTTGGTTCAGGTTCGGTTCAGGTTCGGTTAAGGTTCGTTTCAGGTTCGTTTCAGGTTCGGTTCAGGTTCGGTTCAGGTTCGGTTAAGGTTCGTTTCAGGTTCGTTTCAGGTTCGGTTCAGGTTCGGTTAAGGTTCGTTTCAGGTTCGTTTCAGGTTCGTTTCAGGTTCGGTTCAGGTTCGGTTAAGGTTCGTTTCAGGTTCGTTTCAGGTTTGGTTCAGGTTCGGTTCAGGTTCGGTTCCGTTTGGTTCAGGTTTGTTTCAGGTCAGGTTCAGGTTTGGCTCAGGTTTGGTTCAGGTTTGGCTCAGGTTTGGTTCAGGTTTGGTTCAGGTTTGGTTCAGGTTCGGTTCAGGTTCGGTTCCGTTTGGTTCAGGTTTGTTTCAGGCCAGGTTCAGGTTTGGCTCAGGTTTGGTTCAGGTTTGGTTCAGGTCCGGAGTCCTATCTCGGCGGATATTGTGCTATAACAATGCACTGGCACTAAACTTTTTAATTTTTCATATTTTCCATTTTTAATTGATACATGCATGATTTGGCAAAAGCTTTCGTTGAAATTAGCTTGCATAATTTTTAATTATTCACTTTATTTTCGGTTTTTAAACAACACTGCGAGAATTCGCGTGTGATTTGACTGATCTGGGAAGCCTGATTTTATATAGCCATACCTGTTGGTTATACTTGATGCACCTTAATTGCAATTACTAATCAGGCTATAGGCTGTCAATCAAAATATACAGTTCGATAATAACTTCGCAAATTTTTTAATCCTCTTCCAGGCAAGCTGGCAAGATTCAAGCACGAGAAGAAGGCGGCAAAGACGCTGGGGATCGTTGTTGGCGTCTTCATCTTGTGCTGGCTGCCCTTCTTCTTCTTGTACCCATTCAGTGAGCCGCGCCATTGCACCATTCACTAAGCTACTATTCACACCAAGCTAGCATTCACTAAGCTACCATTCACTAAGCTGCCATTCACTAAGCTAGCATTCACTAAGCTACCATTCACTAAGCTATCATTCACTAAGCTGCCATTCACTAAGCTAGCATTCACTAAGCTAGCATTCACTAAGCTACCATTCACTAAGCTGCCATTCACTAAGCTAGCATTCACTAAGCTAGCATTCACTAAGATACCATTCACTAAGCTAGCATTCACTAAGCTACCATTCACTAAGCTAGCATTCACTAAGCTAGCATTCACTAAGCTACCATTCACTAAGCTACCAATCACTAAGCTACCATTCACTAAGCTAGCATTCACTAAGCTAGCATTCACTAAGCTACCATTCACTAAGCTACCAATCACTAAGCTAGCATTCACTAAGCTAGCATTCACTAAGCTACCATTCACTAAGCTAGCATTCACTAAGCTAGCATTCACTAAGCTAACATTCACTAAGCTACCATTCACTAAGCTAGCATTCACTAAGCTACCATTCACTAAGCTGCCATTCACACCAAGCTACTATTCACACCAAGCTACCATTCACACCAAGTTACCATTCACTAAGCTACCATTCACTAAGCTAGCATTCACTAAGCTAGCATTCACTAAGCTAGCATTCACTAAGCTAGCATTCACTAAGCTACCATTCACTAAGCTACCAATCACTAAGCTACTATTCACACCAAGCTACCATTCACACCAAGTTACCATTCACTAAGCTACCATTCACTAAGCTACCATTCACTAAGCTGCCATTCACACCAAGCTACTATTCACACCAAGCTACCATTCACACCAAGTTACCATTCACTAAGCTACCATTCACTAAGCTAGCATTCACTAAGCTAGCATTCAATAAGCTACCATTCACTAAGCTAGCATTCACTAAGCTAGCATTCACTAAGCTACCATTCACTAAGCTGCCATTCACTAAGCTAGCATTCACTAAGCTAGCATTCACTAAGATACCATTCACTAAGCTACCATTCACTAAGCTATCATTCACTAAGCTACCATTCACTAAGCTAGCATTCACTAAGCTATCATTCAATAAGCTAGCATTCACAAAGCTACCATTCACTAAGCTACCATTCACTAAGCTAGCATTCACAAAGCTACCATTCACTAAGCTACCATTCACTAAGCTAGCATTCACTAAGCTAGCATTCACTAAGCTACCATTCACTAAGCTATCATTCAATAAGCTACCATTCACTAAGCTACCATTCACTAAGCTACCATTCACTAAGCTAGCATTCACAAAGCTACCATTCACTAAGCTACCATTCACTAAGCTAGCATTCACTAAGCTAGCATTCACTAAGCTACCATTCACTAAGCTATCATTCAATAAGCTACCATTCACTAAGCTACCATTCACTAAGCTACCATTCACTAAGCTAGCATTCACTAAGCTACCATTCACTAAGCTACCATTCACTAAGCTACCATTCACTAAGCTACCATTCACTAAGCTACCATTCACTAAGCTAGCATTCACTAAGCTACCATTCACTAAGCTATCATTCAATAAGCTACCATTCACTAAGCTAGCATTCACTAAGCTACCATTCACTAAGCTAGCATTCACTAAGCTAGCATTCACTAAGCTATCATTCAATAAGCTACCATTCACTAAGCTACCATTCACTAAGCTACCATTCACTAAGCTAGCATTCACTAAGCTACCATTCACTAAGCTACCATTCACTAAGCTACCATTCACTAAGCTAGCATTCACTAAACCAATGCAGTGAAGCCCTAAAACTCCGCAGAGTCGATCTTCTGCAAGTCCTGCGACATCCCCGAGCTGGTGTTCAAAGTGGCATTCTGGCTGGGCTACTGCAACTCGCTGTGCAACCCGGTCATCTACGCCTGCTGGAATCGCGACTTCAAGCGCGCCTTCGCCAGCATCCTCACCTGCGACAGGCTGCGCGGTCGGCGCTCCGAAGCGTCGTCCTCCAAGTCGGATCGTCCTGTTCTGCGACCGCCGCCGCGGCAGCAGCCACTGCGCCACAACCGTCGCCTGCTACAGTCCACCGACTGCGGCACCGACCTCTGCCTGACAGACGATTCGTACTTTCAAAAGTGCGCCAACTGCCCGGCGGAGAGGCAGCAGAGCCCCCTGCTGAGCCTGATCAGGTTGGCGCAGTCGGGCCCGGGATCGAATCGTCACTTGTCGCCCTAATTTGAACTGATTAAACCAATTTGTGATTTCTTCGTTGTAGAGACCCGGCACTTGTTTTACCTAACGTACAATTGGAGCAATGATAGATTTAAATTTTTAATGGAACTCCAATACAGTCTCGATTATGTGAATTTATCGATGCCTAAAAGATTTTTGGTAGATTTTATTCAAGATAAGGACCTCAAAGGTATTTGAGCCTAGGTACTCTACAGGTATCTGATTATAGATATTCCGCAGGTATCTGAGTCTAGGTACCCTACAGGTATCTGAGTCTAGGTACCACACAGGTATCTGAGTTTAGGTACCACACAGGTATCTGAGTTTAGGTACCACACAGGTATCTGAGTCTAGGTACCCTACAGGTATGTGGGTCTAGGTACCTTACAGGTATGTGAATCTATGTCCTCCACAAGTATTTAAGTCTAGGTACTCCACAGGTATCTGAATCTAGTTACCTTACAGGTATCTCAGTCTAGGTACCTTACAGGTATCTCAGTCTAGGTACCTTACAGGTATCTCAGTCTAGGTATTCTACAGGTATCTGAGTCTAAGTACCCTACAGGTATGTGAGTCTAGGTACCCTACAGGTATGTGAATCTAGGTCTTCCACAAGTATTTAAGTCTAGGTACTCCACAGGTATCTGAATCTAGTTACCTTACAGGTATCTCAGTCTAGGTACCTTACAGGTATCTGAGTCTAGGTATTCTACAGGTATCTGAGTCTAAGTACCCTACAGGTATGTGAGTCTAATTACCCCTAATTAACTCAACTAATTAACTCAATGTATGTCAGTCAAAACAGTTTGGTCACTCAGCCTCGAGCAATCATGTCATCTTGTACAATACTGCCTGCCAAAATTGATTTCAACTTGTTTGACACATGAACAAAATTGCTTTTAAAAAAGCTGATCAATATGGAGTGACTGACGACGTCTCCTCTTGAAAACTTTTTTCGTTAAAAACTTGTCTAAATAGAGACCACGTCTGCAGCAGCTGTAATCAGAGAGTACAACCAATCAGCAACTATGCGAAATCTTTGCGGCCTGTTGCTATGAAAATTCTAATTTTTTGTGCAACTGGAGTGTTAGGAGAATGGGCAACTGGAGTGTCAGGAGGTGGTGCAACTGGAGTGTCAGGAGAATGGGCAACTGGAGTGTCAGGAGGTGGTGCAACTGGAGTGTCAGGAGAATGGGTAACTGGAGTGTCAGGAGGTGGTGCAACTGGAGTGTCAGGAGAATGGGCAACTGGAGTGTTAGGAGGTGGTGCAACTGGAGTGTCAGGAGAATGGGCAGCTGGAGTGTCAGGAGGTGCAAATGGAGTGTCGGGGGGTTGCAACTGGAGAGTCAGGAAGGGAGTGTCAGGGGGTGCAACTGGAGTGTCAGGAGGTGCAACTGGAGTGTCAGGGGGTGCAACTGGAGTATCAGGGCGTGCAACTGGAGTGTCAGGGGGTGCAACTGGAGGTGATGCAATCAGAGTATCAAAAGTTGCAACTGGAGGTGATGCAATCAGAGTGTCAGGAGGTGCAACTGGAGGTGATGCAATCAGAGTATCAAAAGTTGCAACTGGAGGTGATGCAATCAGAGTGTCAGGAGGTTCAACCGGAGGGAATGCAACTAGCTCGTAGATTGAGCACGTGAGCTGGGTCACGTGGCCTCGGCTTGCGGGCTGGTCGGCAACTCCAGCTGCTTGGCCACCCCCACCACCACAGTGACGGGCACGTAGGCGGCCGCCTGCATAGCGTGATCAACCAGCAGCAGCTGATCCGGACTGATCGGCAGGTGGTGCAGCATCAACTTCGGATGCTCAAGCACCTCGCACGGCACGTAGGCGAAACGGCGACAGTGCAGCGGCGCCCCGGCGATGGCGGCCTGCCGACCGGCTCCGGCGAACACGTGGCAGTTGCCGGCCTGGAACATCCGACCGCGAGCCTCGCCGTCGAGCGACTCCTGCATCATGGCTAGGAAGCTGGAGTACCATTGACTGACCGGAACATCCCCGGCGCGCATGTGCATGCGGAACCAGGACCTGTTCTGCTCGTCAATCAGCAGCAAGTAGCCGCTGGGGATGATCTCGTCCATGCTGTACAGGCAGCCCATGCTGCAGCGCCGGCTGTTCAGGCTGAACACCTCGTTGATGGCGCGCATCAGGCGGCACTCGCCGCTGTTTCGCACCAGGCCGAACCGTTCCTCGTCCGACTCGGACTCCTCCGGATGCTCGGACACCGGCTGTTCGCCCAGGCTGATTGCTGTCCGGATCGTCAGCGCCCGGCCGCCCACGACAACGGGGCCGATACCGCCGATGCCGCCACCGCCGCCTCCAACGACTCCGCCAGCGCCGCCAGTGGTACCGCTGTCGTCGAGGTCCAGCATTCGAGTCCTGTGAGACACGGCGCTGATCCGCCCGTACGGGGTTTTGCCAGACATTGCTTGATTGAGCTGAGTTGAATGATGACGAATTGCTGTGAGTAGCAGCACTGCAGCGTCACTTCTCCCCGTGGAATAAAATCCTTTACTTCCCTTCATCTATGCTTCTAAAGGAGTGGTTTTGGTCATAGACGTATCATTCGCGGGATTAGAGCGTTTTAGTGTTTTTGCACTAATTAAATATGGGACCGCATCTTTACTGCAATTTTGCTTGTCTTTCGGTCTCCAGCTCACTCTCACACCCACTCCCTCCCTCACTCCCACCCTCACTCCCACCTTCACTCCCGCCCTCACTCCCGCCCTCACTCCCGCCCTCACTCCCACCTTCACTCCCGCCCTCACTCCCGCCCTCACTCCCGCCCTCACTCCCGCCCTCACTCCCGCCCTCACTCCCGCCCTCACTCACGCCCTCATTCCCACTCTCACTCCCACGCTCACTCCCACCTTCACTCCCACCCTCATTCCCGCCCTCACTCCCACTCTCACTCCCACTCTCACTCCCACCCTCACTCCCGCCCTTACTCTCATTCTCACTCTCACCCTCACCTCTCTCAGTCTCACCCCACTGAATCTCCGGTTCTCTATTGATTTTATTTGTGAAAAAAATTAAATAAAAGTCATGAAAAGCAAATTGCATGGATTAGTCAATCGTACTGAATCTACTAAGGCTACAAAAATATCTAATTAGACTTGTTTTAAATTGGCAGGAAAACACTGCATTGCTTTGTACCCACAGATACTAGAATAAGCTAAATAGGCCGCTTAGCACATTTGCGTATCAGCTACTTTCAGCTCAGTAGTAAGGGTTAAACAGAAAAAAAATAATGCATTTTTAAAGACAAGCTCCTTAACTTACCCCCTAGCTTAAACCCTCCAACCGCGTCTTTCCATACCAAACCTCCACCACCCCGCCCAATTTTTATCGCCTTTCTCGGAGTTGCATCCTAAATTTGTCAATGTACATTTCAATGGCGCTGGCCAATGTACATTATTGCTGAACCAATTAGCAAGTCGTTTACGACTTAAGGCTTCTAATAAGCTTATCAAAGTTGTTTCAGCTGCTTGATAAACTTTGTTTTTACGAGTATAAAAATAGCTTATGTATTCTTCCTTGCTACTGAACTGGAATTAGAAATCTGTTTTACTAAGTGTATATGCCAACGTGTATCTGTGTTTTACGGCACTCCGTGTCTTATAATCGAAAACTAAAGTACATTTAGAAGGACGCTGCACTCGCCAATCGCGATGAAGCTTTCAATCCCATATACTAAAAAGATGTAAATTTAGTGTTAGAAATGAACTAAGAAAACTTCCTTTAGAAATAACTAAGAAAACTTCCATCGTTTATATGGTAGGGGGGTTAGAACCAAGAATCTGGAACGTAAAAGTTCTATTTTGGGAATCAGTTTTGTTAGTACTGGTTTTCGGCGCCGCAGGCAACTCACGTAGGTCTTCTAAGCTTGATTGTAAACTGAAACTTTATGAGTCGGTCTTCGGATGCAGCTTGTAAACCATTCACAGCAAGCTACTATAAGTAGAAAAGTTTGATTTTTTAAATTCATGAAAAATTCAGTAGCCGACTGGACTTCAAGGCGAGTGCTGCCTGCCGCTGGCTCTGGGCAACGCCTCGCCGAGGCGCGCCGCCCTGGCCTTCAGCCGCAGACTCAGCTTCGACTTGCCCGACGATCGTTTTGACTCGGCCTGACTGCTGCCGCGGGCGCCCGGGCATTCGACGTCGCCGACTTGGATCGCAACAGAGTCGGGATTGCAGCCAGCGCAGTGACCGCCTGCTGAGGCGTCGGCTTCGGCCGCCCGATCGACAATCTCCTTCACCAGGCTCAGGTCCTCTTTGAGGTCCTCGCGGTCGCTCACAAGCTGCGGATTCTGGCCAATTTTGCTCAACCTCTCGGCCGCCACGGACTCCATGGTGCGGCGCATCAGCGGGTGATTGTCCAGCACTGAGAGAAAGTTGTCCCGCTCCAGTGAGTACACGTTGCAGTAGGTCTCGGCGCGCACGCTGGCTACTCGCTTGGCGTTGGTCAGTAGGCAGATTTCTGTTTGCGTTGGCAGTTTGAGCCATAAATTAACTAGATAAGCCACTCAGGCAAATATACTTAGTAAAGCAGCTTTCTACTTTCAGTTCAGTAGCAAAGAAGAATACATAAGCTATTTCATAAAAATAAAGCCAGCTGAAACGACTTTGATATGATAAGTTAGAAGCCCAACAAGCTTGCAGGCGTAAACAACTTGCTAATTGGTTCAGCAATAATGTACATTAGCCAGTCCACTGAAATGTACATGGCAGCTTTAGGCTGGAATTCTGAGAAAAGCAATAAAAATTGGGGCAAGGCGGGTGCTAGTGTGGAAAGGCGCAGTTTGGGCTTTTAGCTGGGGGGGGGAGTAAGAGCCAATGAATGAGCCTTGGCTTTAAAAATACATTAAAATGCTTCTGTTTAGCTTACTACTGAATTGAAAGTAGCTTACACGCAAATGAACTGAGTGTTCCATCTAGTTATTCTAGTATCTATGGGACAAGCTGACGCAGTGGGTGCGGGAGTGAGGTGGGTGCGGGAGTGAGGTGGGTGCGGGAGTGAGGTGGGTGCGGGAGTGAGGTGGGTGCAGGAGTGAGGTGGGTGCAGGAGTGAGGTGGGTGCGGGAGTGAGGTGGGTGCGGGAGTGAGGTGGGTGCGGGAGTGAGGTGCGGGCGGGAGTGAGGAGGGTGCGGGAGTGAGGTGGGTGCGGGAGTGAGGTGGGTGCGGGAGTGAGGTGGGTGCGGGAGTGAGGTGGGTGCGGGAGTGAGGTGCGGGCGGGAGTGAGGTGGGTGCGGGAGTGAGGTGGGTGCGGGAGTGAGGTGGGTGCGGGAGTGAGGTGCGGGCGGGAGTGAGGAGGGTGCGGGAGTGAGATGGGTGCGGGAGTGAGGTGGGTGCGGGAGTGCGGTGGGTGCGGGAGTGCGGTGGGTGCGGGAGTGAGGTGGGTGCGGGAGTGAGGTGGGTGCGGGAGTGAGGTGGGTGCAGGAGTGAGGTGGGTGCTAAGGTGAGTGTTAAGCATTGTGAACCCGTAGGCATGTAAGCACCAATCAATAAGACCCAATTCTTACCACCAAAGTAGGATCCATCAGACAGGCTGGTGGCGACTTCGCCCTCCTTCGTAATGATGTCCACAATGCCCTCCTGGATGAAGTACATCTTTGCTCCGATGGTGCCCTCCTTGATGATGAGATCGCCTGGCTGGAACACCTCGTATCTGAGCTTGGTGACCACCTCGGAGACGAAGTCCTGGTCGGCGTAAGTGAAGAACGGAACCGCTGCCACCAGTGCGCGGCAGTTGTAGTTGATGATTTGCTGCGGAAGGCCAATGCCGACATGTGCTTGTGAGCATGATAGTGGGCATGATTGTGGGCATGATAGTGGGCATGATTGTGGGCATGATTGTGGGCATGATTGTGAGCATGATTGTGGGCATGATTGTGGGCATGATTGTGGGCATGATTGTAGGCATGATTGTGGGCATGATTGTGAGCATGATTGTGGGCATGATTGTGGGCATGATTGTGGGCATGATTGTGAGCATGATTGTAGTCATGATTGTGAGTATGATGTGGGCATGATTGTAGGCATGATTGTGGGCATGATTGTGAGCATGATTATGGGCATGATTGTGAGGAAGATTGTTAGGATGATTGTGAGCATTTTTGCATTTTTTGCATTTTGCATTTTTGTGAGCACGGTTGTGAGGATGATTGTGAGCATGATTGTGAGCATGATTTTGAGCATGATTGTGGGCATGATTGTGGGCATGATTGTGGGCATGATTGTGAGCATGATTGTGAGCATGATAGTGGGCATGATTGTGGGCATGATGTGAGCATGATTATGGGCATGGTTGTGAGGATGATTGTTAGGATGATTGTGAGCATTTTTGCATTTTTTGCATTTTGCATTTTTGTGAGGACGGTTGTGAGGATGATTGTGAGGATGATTGTGAGCATGATTGTGAGCATGATTGTGAGCATGATTGTGAGCATGATTGTGAGCATGATTGTGGGCATGATTGTGAGCATGATTGTGGGCATGATTGTGGGCATGATTGTGAGCATGATAGTGGGCATGATTGTGGGCATGATTGTGAGCATCATTATGGGCATGATTGTGAGGATGATTGTTAGGATGATTGTGAGAATTTTTGCATTTTTTGCATTTTGCATTTTTGTGAGGACGGTTGTGAGGATGATTGTGAGCATGATTGTGAGCATGATTGTGAGCATGATTGTGGGCACGATTGTGGGCATGATTGTGAGCATGATTGTGAGCATGATTGTGGGCATGATTGTGGGCACGATTGTGGGCATGATTGTGAGCATGATTGTGAGCATGATTGTGGGCATGATTGTGGGCATGATTGTGAGCATGATTGTGGGCATGATTGTGAGCATGATTGTGGGCATACGGTTTTATTATAGAAAAGGATTGGATTATGTATACAGTTTTGGGAATTGTTGCTTTGGTTTCTGTCGCAAATTAGCTGTCATGCCTATTCCGCTGACGCGGAAGCACGCACACGCTTAACACAGGGTGTACATCTGCCCTGACTGTCTTTATCGTTAGGCATGTACACTGGCTGTGCCTCAGGAATTGCACTATCCCTGCAAGCGGCGGGGCCGCACTGTTTTTCTTGCTATTTTTCATCCCCTAAACTGTGGACTCCGAATTCCTGAATGTCCTTCAACCAGCGCGATGCTCACCTCCCGCAGGCACTCGGACAGCTCCCCCAGGATGTCATTCTCGTCGAACATTTTCCCCTGATAGCGGTGCTCATAGTAATTGGCAATGCGCTGGCGCAGAGCTCGCGGCAGCTTCCTGTAGGCCATGTACTCTTCCACCTGTTTGAACTGCGCGCGGAAATTTCGACAATCGTTTGCAAACTACACTACTTAAACAGTAGAAAGTTATGTTTACTCAGCATTGTATGGAAATGCGCACCTTCTCCCTATAAAGGCGCTTGGAAGTGTCGAAGCTCTGTATGAGGGCGGCCGAATGGCCAACGAACAGCGCGTAACAGGTGGCCCCCGTCATCATGCTAACGATGGTGATCCACGCCTCGCTCAGGCTGGTTGGCGGGTGCTGGCCGTACCCGATGCTCAGCATGTGGCTCATGGCCTTGAACAGGGCCCAAGTGTACTGCCGGAACCAATAGGCGTCCTGCGGTGCCCAGCGTTGGAGATTGAATGTACTTTTGTCGACATTTTTGTCTCGTTAAAAATCCGCAACGATTGTCCATTCTCATCTTTCTAATCTCACCTCTATCTCATCTCTCTAATCTCACCTCTATCTCATCTCTCTAATCTCACCTCTATCTCATCTCTCTAATCTCACCTCTATCTCGTCTCTCTAATCTCACCTCTATCTCATCTCTCTAATCTCACCTCTATCTCATCTCACTACGCTTCCCTCTATCTCAATCTGGACTCTCACCTCTATCTCATCTCTGGACTCTCACCTCTATTTTATCTCTCTACTCTCCCCTTTATATCTATTCGAAAATCTCCCACTACTGTCCATTCTCATCTCTAGACTCTCACGTCTCTATTGTATGAAATCTCCCTTGTTCAATTATTCACCCTTAAATCGCACTTTCCTGAAAGTTCCAGGACCAAAATTTCCTACCTGAATATTGAGCTTAGCAACCCAAGAATCCTTGGGAAAATCTTGAATGGCCGGCACCAGAAACTGCAAGCAGCCGTTCCAGTGGGCCAGCAGGAGCATCAGGCAGACCAGGTTGACCACGCGGATGAAAATTGAAGCGATGTTCAGCAGCTGGGGCAAGTTGGGCGTGTCAAGTTGAATGTTTTGAGCACAACATTAGGAACTAAATATTCAAAAGAATAAAAACACAGATGCAAAGTAACTGCTGTACTCCCTGAGAGCAGGCACACCAACATGCCATGAGTACTCCCTGAGAGCAGTCACACCAACATGCCATGAGTACTCCCTGAGAGCAGGCACACCAACATGCCATGAGTACTCTCTGAGAGCAGTCACACCAACATGCCATGAGTACTCCCTGAGAGCAGTCACACCAACATGCCATGAGTACTCTCTGAGAGCAGTCACACCAACATGCCATGAGTACTCCCTGAGAGCAGTCACACCAACATGCCATGAGTACTCTCTGAGAGCAGTCACACCAACATGCCATGAGTACTCCCTGAGAGCAGGCACACCAACATGCCATGAGTACTCCCTGAGAGCAGTCACACCAACATGCCATGAGTACTCCCTGAGAGCAGTCACACCAACATGCCATGAGTACTCTCTGAGAGCAGTCACACCAACATGCCATGAGTACTCCCTGAGAGCAGTCACACCAACATGCCATGAGTACTCCCTGAGAGCAGTCACACCAACATGCCATGAGTACTCCCTGAGAGCAGTCACACCAACATGCCATGAGTACTCTCTGAGAGCAGTCACACCAACATGCCATGGGTACTCCCTGAGCTGCTCCTCCTCACCTCCTCCCACTGACTGACGTAGCGGACCAGTCGGGAGAGTCTGAGAAGTCGCAGCAGGCTGAGCAGCTTTGCCAGTCGAAGAATTTTCAGCGCTCGACCTGAAAAAGTGACAAATGGTCCTGTATTGAAAGGCATTAAAAACATAAGTACTGTATAAGAAAACGTGAAACATGATTCGCATGTTTGTCAACATGGATGCCCCGCAGCCCTCCAGCGAATATTCAATATTTCTTCTACAGAGAATAATTAACTCTCAGAGGGTTCGATTGGTCAACTCACCAGCGTGCACCAGCTGGGTGACATTGCTCCGCTGATTCAACGCCAGGAAGATGTAGTCCATGGGAATTGAGGACACCAGATCCAATAAGAACCAGGAACGAACGTAGTACCTGGCGATCTGCCTGGGGTCCAGGATGATCTCGTCGGCGAAGTCGTTTCGAATCACGCCTTGGTGATTGACAGGGGGGGGGGAGTTTCTAAACCTGCAACCTCTACTATCGCGTCATAGAAGCTCATAGCACCGAATCACTCCCAATCTCACTGAATTTGAACTCTAAATCGCACTGAATCAATCGCATTATTTGAACTCTCAATCGCACTGAATAAATCGCACTGAATCAATCGCATCATTTGAACTCCCAATCTTACCGAATCAATCGCATCATTTGAACTCTCAATCACACTCAATCAATCGCATCATTTGAACTCTCAATCACACTCAATCAATCGCATCATTTGAACTCTCAATCGCACTGAATAAATCGCATCATTTGAACTCTCAATCGCACTGAATCAATCGCATCATTTGAACTCCCAATCGCACTGAATCAATCGCATCATTTGAGCTCTAAATCACACAGAATAAATCGCATCATTTGAACTCCCAATCGCACTGAATCAATCGCATCATTTGAACTCTCAATCGCACTGAATCAATCGCATCATTTGAACTCCCAATCGCACTGAATCAATCGCATCATTTGAGCTCTCAATCACACTGAATCAATCGCATCATTTGAACTCTCAATCGCACTGAATCAATCGCATCATTTGAACTCTCGATCGTACTGAATCAATCGCATCATTTGAACTCCCAATCTCACTGAATCAATCGCATCATTTGAAATCTCAATCTCGCTGAATCAATCGCATCATTTGAGCTCCCGATCGCACTGAATCAATCGCATCATTTGAACTCCCGATCGCGCTGAATCAATCGCATCATTTGAACTCTCAATCGCACTGAATCAATCGCATCATTTGAACTCTCAATCACAGTGACTAAATCGCATTATTTGAACTCTCAATCGCACTGAATCAATCGCATCATTTGAACTCTCAATCGCACTGAATCAATCGCATCATTTGAACTCTCAATCACACTGACTAAATCGCATTATTTGAACTCTCAATCGCACTGAATCAATCGCATCATTTGAACTCTCAATCGCACTGAATCAATCGCATCATTTGAACTCTCAATCGCACTGAATCAATCGCATCATTTGAACTCTCAATCGCACTGAATCAATCGCATCATTTGAACTCTCAATCACACTGACTAAATCGCATTATTTGAACTCTAAATCACACTGAATCAATCGCATCATTTGAACTCTCAATCGCACTGAATCAATCGCATCATTTGAACTCTCAATCGCCCTGAATCAATCGCATCGCCCAGTTTCTCATAGTCATTACCTGTCCTAAAGTTAACAGCGATGTCGCTCATAAAGATGGTGTCCGACAGGCAGTTAAAGACAATCCAATGCGCGCTCAGGTCGTCATTAAAGAACGAGATTGCCACGGGGAGCACCACTAGGTTTGTGATCAGCAGCATCAGCATCAGCAGGTCCCAGTAGAAGCTGGGAAAGGAATTAAGTGTTGGCATTTCTATGCAGACATGAGTGTCAGATTCTAAGGCTTATATATGGACGAATTTAGTTATAATATTTATAAAGGGGGTTGTAGCCTAGTGGTCAGAGTGTCAGACTCACGACTTGAAGGTCCAAGGTTCGATTCCCGCTCCTACTGGAACATTGTGTCTTTGAGCAAGACACTTAACTCTGCATTGCTTCAGTTCACCCAGCTGTAAAATGGGTGCCAGCATTAGCTGGGGTAATTGAGGGTGGGTGTGGCGACCCCCCAGTCCTTGGACTGAACAGCCGTACGCAGCCTTCAGATGCGCCGCGCAATAGATGCGGCTGAGCTGTCAGTTGCACATCTGACCATTAGGGCAGGTGTAATCAGTTATTATTATTAGTTATATAGAAATACGGGGCTTATGGAATTATACTGCCACAATAATTTACTGCTAAACCAATATTACCATACCCAACCGCGCGGCGCTTTGATGTGCCAGCGGCCCAGGCTCGATTCCAAGTGCAGTCACATTAATTTGTGACAACTGGAATTTCGGCTTGGCTCTGCTCGTCCAATCTACGGCTTTGATGGCCAACCCCCAAGGCACAGGGAAGTGTACATGCCTAACGATAAATAAAATTAGGGCCGCTGTACTCGTACACTCCTGTGTGAGTGTGTGCCTGTGCGTATGACTGCGTACGTATCTGCGCGCTTGTGTGCCTGCTCAGGGGAGTCGGCGGAATGGGCAGCAATGCCTCTCGTGGGTTGTGTGATGACAATGTCGCTTAAAGTGCGCCAGGGTGCACACAGTTTTTGCGCATGAACTTCTACCTCAATGTCACCTATGCAAACGGAATCGAACCTGGGTACCTCGATGTGAGAGTCACACGCGCTACACGAGTAGGTCTGAAATCAAACGACTAATTTCAAACGCACCGGAAGCTGCTGCAGGGATGGATGATCCAACGGCCCGTCTGCTGCTGCCGGCGCTTCTCCTTCAGCAGGGCGTTCCGGTTGCCGAACAGCTTCATGGCCAGCTTGTTGTCTGACGGCTGGAAGAAGGCAAAGAACTGCTCCTTCAGGTAGCTGGACGAGCTCTGGCGCAGCGCCTCGTCTCCGACGCAAGCCTCCAACTCGTCGACGCCTCCTGCCTGGGTCCGGGCGTCGCGGCGACCGGCGAAATCCAGCAGCTGGGAGCCGAAGCCAGCAAAACTTGGCCAGCGACGCCGAGCAGCTCTGTCGCCGCCGCCGCCGCCGCCGCCGCCGCCGAGGACAACGCCGACTAGACGGCAGGACTCCATGGACTTTGACGAGGCCTTTGCTGGCTGTTGAAGCGGTCGGAGCTGCGGCTGTCGCTGGTTCCGGCTGGTCAACCCGGCGGTCGAGACGGCGGCGGCTTGGCTGGAAGCGTCAAGCGAAACGGCTGCTCGCGACATCGCATGGAAACTGCCGCGCTTGCCGCCGCCGCCGCCGCCGCCGCCGCTGATTGACGAAGACGAGGACATCGAGCCGACGTTCAGCAGGGTCGGCTGCTGCACCTCGGGCGGTTCCAGCACCAGCAGAGGTGGCAGCTGCGGTTGCGGTGGCTGCGGATCTGCCATATCTGACAGACATGAGAGAGATCAATGAGGAATTCCCATGCTGATGGCTGATGAATAGGAGACTCCCCATAGAGCTGTCCGTCAATCTGCTGCTCATTTTAATTAGAGCACAAGCCTCACGCAAAGAAAATTGGGAAAATTAACAAGTCCGTCTCAACCCGTCAGTCCTCATCAGCTCGCGAATTCTTCTCAGCCGCAGCAACAAGGGTTCGAAAAAAACTCAGACAGAGCTGGCCAACGCGAAGATTTCCAGCCCAATTAAATCTCGCTTAATTGCGATCTTTTAATAAGGAAACCTTTTTCCGATGGATCACCAGAGAAATTACTGTCCCTAATTATGCAGCTGAGGTCCTCATTCAGTTTTGCAATCAAGTAAGTGCAGCATTTTGTGGAGAGAAGTCACTCTATCCGCTCACATCCTCCCTTGTGTACCTCGCTTCTTTTCCTACAACGGGCCGTCAGAAGAATGTCACTGATCAAGGACAGGTGTACAGATTAGGTCACACGGGCAGGTACACAGGAGCCCTACAGGTCATGGAACAGGTAACACAGGGGACCAACAGGTCATGGAACAGGTAACACAGGAGATCAACAAGTCATGGAACAGGTAACACAGGAGACCAACAGGTCATGGAACAGGTAACACAGGAGACCAACAGCCCAGGTCACAAACCGTAAAATTCCTGGCCCTGCTGCTGAGGAAGTTTCTGGTCGACCCTCGGTTGGACAGCCATCGCCCGTTCGGCTGGTGCAGAGTCTCTACGCCAGGCCTCTGCACAGCTGCCCGGCTCCATCGCCCAGTCTAGTGAGCGAATATGGTTGCTATGCTAACCCGCTGAGGCAGTTTCAAAGAAATTTGATAATTTTCCTCTTTTTCAGTGCAATGATTTTGCCCAGAGGCTGAGGAGGCATTTCGCTTTCTCGGGATTGGCCGGCCCCTCATTCATGCTGAGTCTGCAATGAGGGCAAATTACACGAGGGGGCGTGGTGAAAAGTTTCTGCAGACCCCGCAGGTCTTCGTACTCTCGCTCTCCTCCTATGTCGGGCCTTGAGCATCGCTTCCTATCGGCCTTCATGCTGTTTTGATCACGCGCAAGAATGCATCCACCCGAATCCGGTTTGTATTGTGTAGCTTGCCATGGGCAGAGTGTAGTGTGAGCTCAGTTAGCCGGCCTGCAGTCTTAACTATGATAGGGTGCCTTTGCGAACTTGACTGAACACAAAAATAAGAAAGGGATGGGAAAACAGGGACGGGGAGAACAGGGACAGGGAGAACAGGGACGGGGAGAACAGGGACGGGGAGAACAGGGACGGGGAGAACAGGGACGGGGAGAATAGGGATGGGGAGAACAGGGACGGGGAGAACAGGGACGGGGAGAACAGGGACGGGGAGAACAGGGACGGGAGAACAGGGATGGGAGAACAGGGACGGGGAGAACAGGGACGGGAGAACAGGGACGGGAGAAAAGGGACGGGAGAACAGGGACGGGGAGAACAGGGACGGAGAGAACAGGGACGGGAAAACAGGGACGGGGAGAACAGGGACGGGGAGAAAAGGGACGGGGAGAAAAGGGACGGGAAGAACAGGGACGGGGAGAACAGGGACGGGGAGAAAAGGGATGGGAGAACAGGGATGGGACAACTGGGACGGGGAGAAAAGGGATGGGAGAACAGGGACCGGGAGAACAGAGATGGGAGAACAGGGACGGGGAGAACAGGGACGGGGAGAACAGGGACGGGGAGAACAGGGACGGGGAGAACAGGGACGGGGAGAACAGGGACGGGGAGAACAGGGACGAAAGAACAAGGATGGGAGAACAGGGACGGGGAGAACAGGGACGGGGAGAACAGGGACGGGAGAACAGGGACGGGGAGAACAGGGACGGGGAGAACAGGGACGGGAGAACAGGGACGGGAGAACAGGGACGGGAGAACAGGGACGGGGAGAACAGGGACGGGGAGAACAGGGACGGGAAAACAGGGACGGGAGAACAGGGACGGGGAGAACAAGGACGGGGAGAACAGGGATGGGAAAAACAGGGACGGGGAGAACAGAGACGGGGAGAACAGGGACGGGGAGAACAGGGACGGGGAGAACAGGAACGGGGAGAACAGGGACGGGGAGAACAGGGACGGGGAGAACAGGGATGGGAAAAACAGGGACGGGGAGAACAGGGACGGGGAGAACAGGGACGGGGAGAACAGGGACGGGGAGAATAGGGATGGGGAGAACAGGGACGGGGAGAACAGGGACGGGGAGAACAGGGACGGGGAGAACAGGGACGGGAGAACAGGGATGGGAGAACAGGGACGGGGAGAACAGGGACGGGAGAACAGGGACGGGAGAAAAGGGACGGGAGAACAGGGACGGGGAGAACAGGGACGGAGAGAACAGGGACGGGAAAACAGGGACGGGGAGAACAGGGATGGGAAAAACAGGGACGGGGAGAACAGGGATGGGAGAACAGGGACGGGGAGAACAGGGACGGGGAGAACAGGGACGGGGAGAACAGGGACGGGGAGAACAGGGACGGGGAGAACAGGGACGGGGAGAAAAGGGACGGGGAGAAAAGGGACGGGAAGAACAGGGACGGGGAGAACAGGGACGGGGAGAAAAGGGATGGGAGAACAGGGATGGGACAACTGGGACGGGGAGAACAGGGACGGGGAGAACAGGGACCGGGAGAACAGGGACGGGGAGAACAGGGACGGGGAGAACAGGGACGGGGAGAACAGGGACGGGAGAACAGGGTCGGGGAGAACAGGGACGGGGAGAACAGGGACGGGGAGAACAGGGACGGGAGAACAGGGATGGGAGAACAGGGACGGGGAGAACATGGACGGGAGAACAGGGACGGGAGAACAGGGACGGGAGAACAGGGACGGGGAGAACAGGGACGGAGAGAACAGGGACGGGAAAACAGGGACGGGGAGAAAAGGGATGGGAAAAACAGGGACGGGGAGAACAGGGACGGGGAGAACAGGGACGGGGAGAACAGGGACGGGGAGAACAGGGACGGGGAGAAAGGAGACGGGGAGAACAGGGACGGGGAGAACAGGGACGGGGAGAACAGGGACGGGGAGAACAGGGACGGGGAGAACAGGGACGGGGAGAACAGGGATGGGAAAAACAGGGACGGGGAGAACAGGGACGGGGAGAACAGGGACGGAGAGAACAGGGACGGGAAAACAGGGACGGGGAGAACAGGGATGGGAAAAACAGGGACGGGGAGAACAGGGATGGGAGAACAGGGACGGGGAGAACAGGGATGGGGGGAACAGGGACGGGGAGAACAGGGACGGGGAGAACAGGGACGGGGAGAACAGGGACGGGGAGAACAAGGACGGAGAGAACAGGGACGGGGAGAACAGGGACGAGGAGAACAGGGACGGGGAGAACAGGGACGGGGAGAACAAGGACGGAGAGAACAGGGACGGGAAAATAGGGACGGGGAGAACAGGGACGGGGAGAACAGGGACGGGGAGAAAAGGGATGGGAGAACAGGGACGGGGAGAACAGGGACGGGGAGAAAAGGAATGGGAGAACAGGGACGGGGAGAACAGGGATGGGAGAACAGGGACGGGGAGAACAGGGATGGGAGAACAGGGATTGGAGAACATGGATGGGAGAACAGGGACGGGGAGAACAGGGACGGGAAAACAGGGACGGGGAGAAAAAGGATGGGAAAAACAGGGACGGGGAGAACAGGGACGGGGAGAACAGGGACGGGGAGAACAGAGACGGGGAGAACAGGGACGGGGAGAACAGGGACGGGGAGAACAGGAACGGGGAAAACAGGGACGGGGAGAACAGGGACGGGGAGAACAGGGACGGGAGAACAGGGACGGGGAGAACAGGGACGGGGAGAACAGGGACGGGAGAACAGGGATGGGAGAAAAGGGACGGGGAGAACAGGGACGGGAGAACAGGGACGGGAGAACAGGGATGGGAGAACAGGGACGGAGAGAACAGGGACGGGAAAACAGGGACGGGGAGAACAGGGATGGGAAAAACAGGGACGGGGAGAACAGGGATGGGAGAACAGGGATGGGAGAACAGGGACGGGGAGAACAGGGACGGAGAGAACAGGGACGGGGAGAACAGGGACGGGAGAACAGGGATGGGAGAACAGGGACGGGAAGAACAGGGACGGGAGAACAGGGACGGGAGAACAGGGACGGGAGAACAGGGACGGGAGAACAGGGATTGGAGAACATGGATGGGAGAACAGGGACGGGGAAAACAGGGACGGGGAGAAAAGGGATGGGAGAACAGGGACGGGGAGAACAGGGACGGGGAGAACAGGGACAGGGAGAACAGGGACGGGGAGAACAGGGACGGGGAGAACAGGGACGGGGAGAACAGGGACGGGAGAACAGGGTCGGGGAGATCAGGGACGGGGAGAACAGGGACGGGGAGAACAGGGACGGGAGAACAGGGATGGGAGAACAGGGACGGGGAGAACAGGGACGGGAGAACAGGGACGGGAGAACAGGGACGGGAGAACAGGGACGGGGAGAACAGGGACGGAGAGAACAGGGACGGGAAAACAGGGACGGGGAGAACAGGGATGGGAAAAACAGGGACGGGGAGAACAGGGATGGGAGAACAGGGACGGGGAGAACAGGGATGGGGGGAACAGGGACGGGGAGAACAGGGACGGGGAGAACAGGGACGGGGAGAACAGGGACGGGGAGAACAAGGACGGAGAGAACAGGGACGGGAAAACAGGGACGGGGAGAACAGGGACGGGGAGACCAGGGACGGGGAGAACAGGGACGGGGAGAACAGGGACGGGGAGAACAAGGACGGAGAGAACAGGGACGGGAAAATAGGGACGGGGAGAAAAGGGACGGGGAGAACAGGGACGGGGAGAAAAGGGATGGGAGAACAGGGACGGGGAGAACAGGGACGGGGAGAAAAGGAATGGGAGAACAGGGACGGGGAGAACAGGGATGGGAGAACAGGGACGGGGAGAACAGGGATGGGAGAACAGGGATTGGAGAACATGGATGGGAGAACAGGGACGGGGAGAACAGGGACGGGAAAACAGGGACGGGGAGAACAGGGATGGGAGAACAGGGATCGGAGAACAGGGACGGGGAGAACAGGGACGGGGAGAACAGGGACGGGGAGAACAGGGACGGGGAGAACAGGGATGGGAACAGGGACGGGAGAACAGGGACGGGAGAACAGGGACGGGGAGAACAGGGACGGGAGAACAGGGACGGGGAGAACAGGGACGGGGAGAACAGGGACGGGGAGAACAGGGACGGGAGAACAGGGACGGGAGAACAGGGACGGGAGAACAGGGACGGAGAGAACAGGGACGGGAGAACAGGGACGGGAGAACAGGGACGGGAGAACAGGGACGGGGAGAACAGGGACGGGAGAACAGGGACGGGAGAACAGGGACGGGAGAACAGGGACGGGAGAACAGGGACGGGAGAACAGGGACGGGAGAACAGGGACGGGAGAACAGGGACGGGGAGAACAGGGATGGGAGAACAGGGATGGGAGAACAGGGACGGGGAGAACAGGGACGGGGAGAACAGGGACGGGAGAACAGGGACGGGGAGAACAGGGACGGGGAGAACAGGGACGGGGAGAACAGGGACGGGGAGAACAGGGACGGGGAGAACAGGGACGGGGAGAACAGGGACGGGAGAACAGGGATGGGAGAACAGGGATGGGAGAACAGGGACGGGGAGAAAAGGGATGGGAGAACAGGGACGGGGAGAACAGGGATGGGAGAACAGGGATGGGAGAACAGGGATGGGAGAACAGGGACGGGGAGAACAGGGACGGGGAGAAAAGGGATGGGAGAACAGGGACGGGGAGAACAGGGACGGGGAGAACAGGGACAGGGAGAACAGGGACGGGGACAACAGGGACGGGGAGAACAGGGACGGGAGAACAGGGACTGGGAGAACAGGGACGGGGAGAACAGGGACGGGGAGAACAGGGACGGGAGAACAGGGATGGGAGAACAGGGACGGGGAGAACAGGGACGGGAGAACAGGGACGGGAGAACAGGGACGGGAGAACAGGGACGGGGAGAACAGGGACGGGAGAACAGGGACGGGAAAACAGGGACGGGGAGAACAGGGATGGGAAAAGGAAGGGAGAACAGGGGAGAACAGGGACGGGGAGAACAGGGACGGGGAGAACAGGGACGGGGAGAACAGGAACGGGGAGAACAGGGACGGGGAGAACAGGGACGGGGAGAACAGGGACGGGGAGAACAGGGATGGGAGAACAGGGACGGGGAGAACAGGGACGGGGAGAACAGGAACGGGGAGAACAGGGATAGGAGAACAGGGACGGGGAGAACAGGGACGGGGAGAAAAGGGACGGGGAGAACAGGAACGGGGAGAACAGGGATGGGGGGAGCAGGGACGGGAAAACAGGGACAGGGAGAACAGGGATGGGAGAACAGGGACGGGGATAGCAGGGACGGGAGAGCAGGGACGGTGAGAACAGGGATGGGGAGAACAGGGACGGGGAGAACAGGGACGGGGAGAAAAGGGACGGGGAGAACAGGGACGGGGAGAAAAGGGATGGGAGAACACGGATGGGAGAACAGGGACGGGGAGAAAAGGTATGGGAGAACAGGGACGGGGAGAACAGAGATGGGAGAACAGGGACGGGGAGAACAGGGATGGGAGAACAGGGACGGGGAGAACAGGGACGGGGAGAAAAGGGATGGGGAGAAAAGGGACGGGGAGAAAAGGGATGGGGAGAAAAGGGATGGGAGAACAGGGACGGGGAGAACAGGGACGGGGAGAACAGGGACGGGGAGAACAGGGACGGGGAGAACAGGGACGGGAGAACAGGGACGGGGAGAACAGGGACGGGAGAACAGGGACGGGGAAAAGGGACGGGGAGAACAGGGACGGGAAGAACAGGGACGGGGAGAAAAGGGATGGGGAGAAAAGGGACGGGGAGAACAGGGACGGGAAGAAAAGGGATGGGAGAACAGGGACGGGGAGAACAGGGACGGGGAGAACAGGGACGGGAGAACAGGGACGGGGAGAACAGGGAGGACAGGAGGGAGAACAGGGACGGGAGAACAGGGACGGGGAGAACAGGGACGGGGAGAACAGGGATGGGAGAACAGGGACGGGGAGAACAGGGACGGGGAGAACAGGGACGGGGAGAAAAGGAATGGGAGAACAGGGACGGGGAGAACAGGGATGGGAGAACAGGGACGGGGAGAACAGGGATGGGAGAACAGGGACGGAGAACAGGGATGGGAGAACAGGGACGGGGAGAACAGGGACGGGAGAACAGGGACGGGGAGAACAGGGACGGGAGAACAGGGACGGGGAGAACAGGGACGGGGAGAACAGGGACGGGAGAACAGGGACGGGGAGAACAGGGACGGGGAGAACAGGGACGGGAGAACAGGGACGGGGAAAACAGGGACGGGGAGAACAGGGACGGGAGAACAGGGACGGGAGAACAGGGACGGGAGAACAGGGACGGGGAGAACAGGGACGGGGAGAACAGGGACGGGAGAACAGGGACGGGAGAACAGGGACGGGGAGAACAGGGACGGGAAACAGGGACGGGGAGAACAGGGACGGGGAGAACAGGGACGGAGAGAACAGGGACGGGAAAACAGGGACGGGGAGAACAGGGATGGGAAAAACAGGGACGGGGAGAACAGGGATGGGAGAACAGGGACGGGGAGAACAGGGACGGGAGAACAGGGACGGGAGAACAGGGACGGGGAGAACAGGGACGGGAGAAAGGGACGGGGAGAACAGGGACGGGGAGAACAGGGACGGGAGAACAGGGACGGAGAACAGGGACGGGAGAACAGGGACGGGAGAACAGGGACGGGAGAACAGGGATGGGAGAACAGGGACGGGGAGAACAGGGACGGGGAGAACAGGGACGGGGAGAACAGGGACGGGAGAACAGGGACGGGAGAACAGGGACGGGGAGAACAGGGACGGGGAGAAGGGACGGGGAGAACAGGGACGGGGAGAACAGGGACGGGGAGAACAGGGACGGGAGAACAGGGATGGGAGAACAGGGACGGGGAGAACAGGGACGGGGAGAACAGGGACGGGAGAACAGGGACGGGGAGAACAGGGACGGGAGAACAGGGACGGGGAGAACAGGGACGGGGAGAACAGGGATGGGAGAACAGGGACGGGGAGAACAGGGACGGGAGAACAGGGACGGGAGAACAGGGACGGGAGAACAGGGACGGGGAGAACAGGGACGGGGAGAAAGGGACGGGAGAACAGGGATGGGAAACAGGGACGGGGAGAACAGGGACGGGAGAACAGGGACGGGAGAACAGGGATGGGAGAACAGGGACGGGGAGAACAGGGATGGGAGAACAGGGACGGGAGAACAGGGACGGGAGAAAAGGGATGGGGAGAAAGGGACGGGGAGAACAAGGGATGGGAGAAAGGGATGGGAGAACAGGGACGGGGAGAACAGGGACGGGGAGAACAGGGACGGGGAGAACAGGGACGGGGAGAACAGGGACGGGGAGAACAGGGACGGGGAGAACAGGGACGGGAGAACAGGGACGGGAGAACAGGGACGGGAGAACAGGGACGGGAGAACAGGGACGGGAGAACAGGGACAGGGATGGGAGAACAGGGACGGGAGAACAGGGACGGGGAGAACAGGGACGGGGAGAACAGGGACGGGGAGAACAGGGACGGGAGAACAGGGATGGGAGAACAGGGATGGGAGAACAGGGATGGGAGAACAGGGACGGGGAGAAAAGGGATGGGAGAACAGGGATCGGGAGAACAGAGATGGGAGAACAGGGATGGGAGAACAGGGACGGGGAGAACAGGGACGGGGAGAAAGGGATGGGAGAAAGGGACGGGGAGAACAGGGACGGGGAGAACAGGGATGGGAGAACAGGGACGGGAGAACAGGGACGGGGAGAACAGGGACGGGGAGAACAGGGACGGGGAGAACAGGGATGGGAGAACAGGGACGGGAGAACAGGACGGGGAGAACAGGGATGGGGGGAACAGGGACGGGGAGAACAGGGACGGGGAGAACAGGAACGGGGAGAACAGGGATGGGGGGAACAGGGACGGGGAGAACAGGGACGGGGAGAACAGGAACGGGGAGAACAGGGATGGGGGGAACAGGGACGGGGAGAACAGGGACGGGGAGAACTGGAACGGGGAGAACAGGGATGGGGGGAACAGGGACGGGGAGAACAGGGACTTGAGCTGGTGAAAAAGGACAACGAGAAAGATAGAGTGCCGCACACTGAGCAGTGGGAATTCTGAGACAGTCGGGTAGCGAATGCAGCAGAGAGAGAGCTGCTTTCGGAGAGACCCAAATATATCAGTGATCCCTCAGTCTGCTACTCTCCCATGGACCTGTCCAACATTGCGTGCCAAACGGAAAAAGCAGGTCTTGAAAGCGGGACTCAGAAACTTTTGCCTGACTGTGATACGGGAATTAGTCGAAAGGGTTGCATCTTTGAAGCAAGCAGAAGGCGGTGATAATAGAGGGAAATAAATTCAAGCGAATTGCTGTATCGAATCTTTGCGGGATAGATAGAGAGAAGTCGAAAATCGACACAGTCTACAATTTTCCTTTGTTGTCGGGGACACGCAGGCTGCTTCAGCAACTGGCTTTCTCTATCGATGTGAAGGCTTACGATGTATCGACAAGGACTACTCAAGTGTAAGGATGAGAGACCATACTTTTCTTGAAAAAATTTTACCGACAAAATGCATCATTTTCAGTACAAAAATTAATCGTTATTGCTTTTGATAGGAAACCAGACCCGATGTTCATTTTTGGTATGTCTTACCTTTCTTATAAGCTCTATTGATATTCAGAGAGCTTTTCGTTGAGAAAATTAGAAGTCTATGATAATTTTATATCCTAGGTACATGTTTTCTGCCTAAAAATCATTTTAAAAATGTCATCCGTGATGTATTTTTCGGTAACACACCTGCCTCCTAAAACTTTCCAACAAACATAGTTTCCCATACTACTTGAGTAGTCCTTGTGTATCAAGGAGTCAGGCTCGTCAATACCAGTGGGGGGGCCGGGGGGGCCGCGCCTCCCCCCCTCCCAATCCCCTGGGGGGGGGGGGTGGGTTGGGCGCGGCGGGTTCCAAAAACCATGAGGCAAATGAGTGCCTGCGGCGCCAAAATGAGTGCCTGCGGCGCTAAAATGAGTGCCTGCGGCGCTAAAATGAGTGCCTGCGGCGCTAAAATGAGTGCCTGCGGCTAAAATGAGTGCCTGCGGCGCTAAAATGAATGCCTGCGGCGCTAAAATGAGTGCCTGCGGTGCGCTAAAATGAGTGCCTGCGGCGCTAAAATGAGTGCCTGCGGCGCTAAAATGAGTGCCTGCGGTGCTAAAATGAGTGCCTGCGGCGCTAAAATGAGTGCCTGCGGCGCTAAAATGAGTGCCTGCGGCGCTTAAATGAGTGCCTGCGGCGCTTAAATGAGTGCAACCCACTCTCAGTGCCCCACACTCAGTGCAACCCACCTCTCTGTACTCCATTTAAATCGAATCGAGTACAACTAGTACTTCTATGGCATCGTACGTACACTATACTGTAAGCAAGTCAGCATTAGATCAGAGCGATGAGACAAGCAAGCAACGGAGAAATAGTCTGAAATCTGATCTGCCAGCTTATTCCTTATTCCCCGAGTGTACATGAGTTGACCCTATTGCCTGTAATTTCCTAAGAAGCTGACTTGGACAGCTGTCTCTTCTAACATTAAATATCACACAGCAGTATGCAAGGCGCACGCATGCTAGAAAGTAAGATTTGAGCAATTAAGAGACCTCACCTGTGCAGTTGCTATTCATTCTGGGCCCAACTGAAGCGAACAGTTACAGTGATGCCCGAGAAGTTGGCGCAGTCATGGCAATTACTTTGCTAGCAGTATATAAGGCAATGCGCTTCACCTCTACTATATGCTACCTCGATTTACTTTGACCAATATGTGCTTTGCTTCATCAATCAGTAGAGAGCAGTCAGGCCGGATTCTGTATATACGGCTTGGTACATGTTAGTCCTGCCATGCAGATTTGCTCATTCATCACAATTCTGCAGATGGGCCACTTCAGACACACGGAGACCATGCATAGTACGCTAACGTTGCATTGTCTAAAATGAATGCTAAATCAAACAGCGACATGACGTGTGAATACTGCAGCATGTATTTAAAGCAATTTTGTTGATTGCTCAAGTTAACACGCAGCATGCCAGCAATATAGTAAGACTTGGTACACACTTGTCTGGACTACTTACTAAACTAATTTGCCAACTAGTCGCCTAAACCGTATGCTTAATTATTTGCACTTAAATTGCTAAATTATTTATGCTTGTATAATATGTACATGTACAGTGTGGCCATTGAGAAATGGTCCTCAAAAGGTTCTCAAAAATATGTAGCAACCCGCTGTAATGTACGACTTATTGCAGTCGGCGAGGTGTCTGTCGATTGGATTTCAAGTATATAGAAAAAGTACATGCTCACGAAACTCAAGTAGTCCGTGGTCTGCACAAAAGTACATGTACACGTAAATTCAGTCGTGCATAAAATATGCATCGATCGTCTCACAATGCTATATAGCTACATGTATATAGCAATGACAATTACTTTGGGCTACATGTACATGTGTAATAGCATAAAATTCAGGCCCCATGCAAGTTCTGCATGGGACGTATACGTTATTAAAGCTTCTTGCGTATTTCGTGCCCTAAGAGGCTAATTAAATTGCTTGCAAATAAGTTCCACGGCAACGTTTGCACTATAAGACTAGACATAATTGTATTACTATAATAATAGTATAAAGTGAATTTTATGCTTTAATTTGTACTCGCGCCTTAAATGCACATGTAAATGCAACCTAGCTATACATATATATCAGTCAGTAAAGTTGCCTTAAATTTTTCATGGCTAAATTTGCAGAGCTATACACCCACAGGGTGTAAAAATACTTCCTGAGAGCTGTGATTTAATTTTTAGTTTTTTATCTTAACGTTCAAAAGAATCTGCTGTTGCATAGCTACTTCTGAGCCACCCTGACCCTGTACTGTCTTCCGTTGCTTCATGATTTAACTGTTCAAACGACGGGACCTCGATCATTTTACTGATAAATCTGAAAGTATGCTTTTAAAAGCTAAAAGTTATTAAATTGTATTTCTGAAACGCATAACGCATACATAATGACTTAATATAAAAACTGTTTTATAGCATTCAAGGCTTTCAAAATTTGTTTAAGCAGAACTGTGTAAAATTTAAAGTCACGGGAAAAAAGAAATTTATTAGAACTAAACGCCCCTGCAAGTTTCCCAGACTATCAAAACACCAAAGCAAAACGCACTCAATCTTTACCTATTGTATATTTTTTCTACTTGTATTTAAATAATTAACGTTTCCAACTTCCAGATTTCTATAAAGTTAAACTATGCTGACACTTGGTAAGTTTCGTTTTGTTCTAACTTGTGCAGTTCTGTTCTTTAGATTAAGCCTGCTTGAGACTTTAAAGTTCTACGTTAATGCTTAATTTAGTAATGATCAACTTATTGTAATACTTGCAAGTCTTGAGTAGAATTGTAAGCCAGGAGTGTTATAAATTTAATGTAATTCATTGAATATTATCAATATATTAATATTAGGCCTAAGCTTAAAAAAGCAAACCTTAGCCTTAGGAATGTAAGTTAAAATCTATAATGTATTTTTTATTCTTGTTTTTTATAAGTATAAGGCTACTAGATGTAAAGTACAGTCATTTGAAAATGTAGCATTTTTTCATGTTGTTATAATCAACTTTTGAAATCTTGATATTAAAGCCTATGGCTATGGGATGCAGGCCAGGGTATACTTGAATTTTTGTTTTATTTGAATGTAGCAATAGTAATTCTAGTGCCAATATTAATTTATTAAAACTTCCCCAGAGTCAAAGAAAAAAATTAAATTAAAAAATTGAAAAATTAAATTTAAAAAAATTGAAGTTCATGCTCATTTAGTTTTTTTATTTTCCACTCACCACTCAGAGTGCATTATGTTTTAGGATGAATTTCACCTTGAGGTGCAGGTTGTTTTGATGATAGGCCATTTTGGTGATAGACATTTTAATGATAAATAGCCATTTTTATAACAACATATTTCTATGACAAACAGTAACACATTGCTTTTGGCTTTGGTAAACCTATCGTAAATCTTAGTAAAATGTTGATATTATAGATTTAAAAGTTTAAATGTTCAATGTTAAATCAATGATCTAATAATTTTCATATCCATGGTTTTTGTTAGTCTTGCATTTTAAAAGCCAACCATTTGTTTATAGAATACTAAGTTTTTTCAATATCTAACCTTGTATTTTAATTTGCAAGTATAAAAATTCCAACATAATCTTATTTATACCACAGAGAAAATTTTTGCTTCACTTCCCAAAACTGAGCGAGGCAAGGCAATTGTACTTGGTGGTGACCCTAAAGGTGAAAATTTTCTCTATGTCAATGGAAACAGTGTCTTCATTCGGAGCCTCAAAGTGAGTCATTTCCTGGTTTATATTATGTATTTTATAAAGTTACAAACATTTTATGCAAACATAACTTTGTACCTGATGAGTCTCTGTCTTAGTTGACTCTTGACTCTCTACTGTTATCTTGAGTCTCTGATGAGTCTCTGCTATGATCTTGAGTCTCTGATGAGTCTCTGCTATGATCTTGAGTCTCTGATGAGTCTCTGCTATGATCTTGAGTCTCTGATGAGTCTCTGCTATGATCTTGAGTCTCTGATGAGTCTCTGCTATGATCTTGAGTCTCTGATGAGTCTCTGCTATGATCTTGAGTCTCTGATGAGTCTCTGATGAGTCTCTGCTATGATCTTGAGTCTCTGATGAGTCTCTGATGAGTCTCTGCTATGATCTTGAGTCTCCAGCGTGTATTTATCGTAAAATTGTGTCCCACACACGTCCAGGACCCCTTCACCAAGTGCGACGTGTACACCCAGCACTCGACGGCCACGGGGGTGGCCAAGTACTCGCCAAGCGGCTTCTATATCGCTTCGGGCGACGCGTCTGGCAAAGTGCGCATCTGGGACACAACCCAGGCTGAGCACGTGCTCAAAAATGAATTTCACGTGCTTGGCGGCGCCATACGCGACTTGGCCTGGACTAGCGACAACCAGCGACTCATCATTGTCGGCGAGGGTCGCGAAAAGTTCGGCGTTGCCATCCTGGCCGACAGCGGCGCCTCAGTTGGCGAAATAATCGGCCACTCCAAGGCCATCAACTCCGTAGACTTCAAGCCGCAGCGCCCGTTCCGGGCGGTCACCGCATCCGAGGATTTTGTCGTCTGCTTTTACGAGGGCCCGCCGTTCAAATTCAAGAAGCAAAACGACGAGCACACCAATTTCGTAAACGTGGTTCGCTACGCGCCCAGCGGCGAGCTCTTTGCTAGCGCTGGCAGCACCGGCCGGATTCTGCTGCACGAAGGCAAAACCTCCGAATATCTGGGCGAGATTGGCGACCCGGCGCACAAGGGCGGCATTTATTCGCTGGCCTTCAGCCCGAACTCCGACCGGCTGCTGTCTGTCAGTGGCGACAAGACCGCTCGGCTGTGGAATGTTCAAGACAAGTCACTGATCGGTGAGGCTTCCGCTCTAAATTAATGAGTAAAATGTGCTTTCCTAAGTTTGAATTTCTCTAGAATGTTTAATTTCTAAGAATTGTCCAACATTTCCTAGAAAATTGACTTTTCAGGTGTCTTGAAATTTGCTAGGAATACTGATTTCTAAGAATTGTCCAACATTTCCAGTTCACCGTTTTTAAGTTTTTTCTCCAAAATATATATTCCGAAATCTATAATTAGAGCAGCTCAGTGGTAAACGCGTCTGACTCTCGTGTCATGAACCCTGGTTCGATTCCGTGCGCTGGCCATATTCATTTGGGGCTTGCGCACGAAAGTTGGTCCGAAGAGTTTATCCTGCGATTCACAGCCATGACGGCCAACCCCCAAGGCACAGAGACAGAGAGTGTACATGTCTGACGATTAGACAGTCAAGGGCTGCTGTACACCCCGTGTGAGCGTGTGTGTGAGTGCGTGCTTCCCATTTCTAGTTCCCGTATCTAGTAATACCACTCAATTGAGAGTTGAAAGACCATTGGAGCTACTGATTTGATAGGGTTAGATAAATAAATGGGTTTAGTTAAATAAATGAATGTTGCCAGTTTCAAAGTGAGAGGGGCAACTCATAAATCCCTGTAAGTTAGGACTCATGCATCAACATAGATTGTCAATGCCATGTCCACATTGTGGTTGGGTGGTAGGGGCTAAAGTTAAGATGAATGTTTTCACTTTCAATGCAAAGAGAGCTCTTAAGACCCTGGGATCAAAAAGCAACATTTTTGACACCAAATGCACTAATTAATAACAAATCGTTCACTGCTTTTTTCAACTCAAGGCGAATGGTCGTTCGGCAACACAATAAACGACATGCAAGTCAGCTGCCTGTGGTGCAACGATTACGTCATCACCGTATCGCTGGACGGCAGTTTGAATTTTCTAGACCTGGCCAATCCCGGCAAGCCGACTGAGGTGATTGGCGGGCATAGCAAGCCAATCACAGCGCTGGACCGCAGCGCTGACGGTCGCACTCTGGTGACTGGCAGCACCGACGCTTCGCTTGTGATTTGGGACTCCGCTAGCGGCCGGATGCGCAGGGTGACGGGCCTGGCGCATAAGAACCAGATCCAGGCGCTGGCTGTTGACGCATCCGGTACCGTGTACTCGGTTGCTATGGACGACACTTTGCAGGTAAATCATTAGTCTTGCTACCAGTGCTCTGTTCACCAGTGTCTTCTGATCCTTCTGGATGTCCATCGATATCTTCTAATTCTTCTGGGTGTCCATCGATGTCTTCTAATCCTTCTGGGTGTCCATCGATGTCTTCTAATCCTTCTGGGTGTCCATCAGTGTTTTCTAATCTTTCTTGGTGTACATCAGTGTTGTCTGATCCTTCACGGTGTCCATCAGCGTCTTCTGATCCTTCAGGGTGTCCATCAGTGTTGTCTGATCCTTCACGGTGTCCATCAGTGTCTTCTGATCCTTCACGGTGTCCATCAGTGTCTTCTGATCCTTCAGGGTGTCCATCAGTGTCTTCTGATCCTTCTGGGTGTCCATCAGTGTTGTCTGATCCTTCACGGTGTCCATCAGTGTCTTCTGATCCTTCAGGGTGTCCATCAGTGTTGTCTGATCCTTCAGGGTGTCCATCAGTGTCTTCTGATCCTTCAGGGTGTCCATCAGTGTTGTCTGATCCTTCACGGTGTCCATCAGCGTCTTCTGATCCTTCAGGGTGTCCATCAGTGTTGTCTGATCCTTCACGGTGTCCATCAGTGTCTTCTGATCCTTCTGGGTGTCCATCGATATCTTCTAATCCTTCTGGGTGTCCATCGATGTCTTCTAATCCTTCTGGGTGTCCATCGATATCTTCTAATCCTTCTGGGTGTCCATCGATATCTTCTAATCCTTCTGGGTGTCCATCGATATCTTCTAATCCTTCTGGGTGTCCATCGATATCTTCTAATCCTTCTGGGTGTCCATCGATATCTTCTAATCCTTCTGGGTGTCCATCGATGTCTTCTAATCCTTCTGGGTGTCCATCAGTGTCTTCGGATCCTTCAGGTTGTCCATCAGTGTTTTCTAATCTTTCTTGGTGTCCATCAGTGTTGTCTGATCCTTCACGGTGTCCATCAGCGTCTTCTGATCCTTCAGGGTGTCCATCAGTGTTGTCTGATCCTTCACGGTGTCCATCAGTGTCTTCTGATCCTTCACGGTGTCCATCAGTGTCTTCTGATCCTTCAGGGTGTCCATCAGTGTCTTCTGATCCTTCTGGGTGTCCATCAGTGTTGTCTGATCCTTCACGGTGTCCATCAGTGTCTTCTGATCCTTCAGGGTGTCCATCAGTGTTGTCTGATCCTTCACGGTGTCCATCAGTGTCTTCTGATCCTTCAGGGTGTCCATCAGTGTTGTCTGATCCTTCACGGTGTCCATCAGTGTCTTCTGATCCTTCACGGTGTCCATCAGTGTTGTCTGATCCTTCACGGTGTCCATCAGCGTCTTCTGATCCTTCAGGGTGTCCATCAGTGTTGTCTGATCCTTCACGGTGTCCATCAGTGTCTTCTGATCCTTCTGGGTGTCCATCGATATCTTCTAATCCTTCTGGGTGTCCATCGATGTCTTCTAATCCTTCTGGGTGTCCATCGATATCTTCTAATCCTTCTGGGTGTCCATCGATATCTTCTAATCCTTCTGGGTGTCCATCGATATCTTCTAATCCTTCTGGGTGTCCATCGATATCTTCTAATCCTTCTGGGTGTCCATCGATATCTTCTAATCCTTCTGGGTGTCCATCGATGTCTTCTAATCCTTCTGGGTGTCCATCAGTGTCTTCGGATCCTTCAGGTTGTCCATCAGTGTTTTCTAATCTTTCTTGGTGTCCATCAGTGTTGTCTGATCCTTCACGGTGTCCATCAGCGTCTTCTGATCCTTCAGGGTGTCCATCAGTGTTGTCTGATCCTTCACGGTGTCCATCAGTGTCTTCTGATCCTTCACGGTGTCCATCAGTGTCTTCTGATCCTTCAGGGTGTCCATCAGTGTCTTCTGATCCTTCTGGGTGTCCATCAGTGTTGTCTGATCCTTCACGGTGTCCATCAGTGTCTTCTGATCCTTCAGGGTGTCCATCAGTGTTGTCTGATCCTTCACGGTGTCCATCAGTGTCTTCTGATCCTTCAGGGTGTCCATCAGTGTTGTCTGATCCTTCACGGTGTCCATCAGTGTCTTCTGATCCTTCACGGTGTCCATCAGTGTTGTCTGATCCTTCACGGTGTCCATCAGCGTCTTCTGATCCTTCAGGGTGTCCATCAGTTTTGTCTGATCCTTCACGGTGTCCATCAGTGTCTTCTGATCCTTCTGGGTGTCCATCGATATCTTCTAATCCTTCTGGGTGTCCATCAGTGTCTTCTGATCCTTCAGGTTGTCCATCAGTGTTTTCTAATCTTTCTTGGTGTCCATCAGTGTTGTCTGATCCTTCACGGTGTCCATCAGCGTCTTCTGATCCTTCAGGGTGTCCATCAGTTTTGTCTGATCCTTCACGGTGTCCATCAGTGTCTTCTGATCCTTCAGGGTGTCCATCAGTGTTTTCTAATCTTTCTTGGTGTCCATCAGTGTTGTCTGATCCTTCAGGGTGTCCATTAGTATCTTCTACTTCTTGTAGGTGTCCATCAGTGTCTTTGGATCCTTCAGGGTGACTATTAGTGTCTTCTAATCCTTCAGGGTGTCCATAAGTGTTGTCTGATCCTTCAGGGTGTCCATTAGTGTCTTCTGATCCTTCAGGGTGTCCATAAGTGTTTTCTGATCCTTCAGGGTGTCCATTAGTGTCTTCTAGGTGTCCATCAGTGTCTTTGGATCCTTCAGGGTGACTATTAGTGTCTTCTGATCCTTCAGGGTTTCCATCAGTGTCTTCCGATTCTTTAAGGTGTCCACCACGAATTTCTTCTGATCTTTTTGTTTGTCCACCACTCTATCTTATCCTATCAAGGTGTCTAGCAGTCCCCTCTTACCGTCCTTAAAGGGGTGTCCACCAGTGCGTTCCTATCATTCTGGGGTGTCCATAGGGCCATCACCTGCATTCCATCTATCAATTTCCTTCAGCCTCAGCTAGCTAGTTTCAGAGCAGCCACAGTTGCACTTGTCTTCCAAGTCTCAGCCCAGCTAAAAACAGTCAGACACCGTAGTTCAGCCAGATTTTGATGATGTATTCTAAAAATAGCTCCCTCAGTTCTACTGCCATGCACCGTGCAGCGTATTTTGGGCAGATAAGTTTTTGTTCTATAAAAGGCAACTTCGCCTCTAGCTAAATTAATACTATATTTGGACATTTTCTCTCGACTCTACTCTTCTTTTCGCCATTTATAGATGTGGGATTTAACTTAAGTCACATACTAAATTAGTACATGCATATCATTTTAAGACTTGTATGGTATCTTTTATTGTAACTTTTCAAAATGCTAATCAAGCAGACGGGTACGCAGGAAGCTGCAGGTCGTGGGAACCGCATCTGATTATGCAGTTAGTGCGTAATTAGTATGAGTATACTGTGATAGTGAGTAGATAGATAGATATATAGACAGACAGACAGATAAATAGATATAAAGATGGATAGATAGATAGATAGATAGATAGATAGATAGATAGATAGATAGATAGATAGATAGATAGATAGATAGATAGATAGATAGATGATAGATAATGGATAGATAGATAGATAGATAGATAGATAGATAGATAGATAGATGATGGATAGATAGATAGATAGATATAGATAGATAGATAGATAGATAGATAGATAGATAGATAGATGATAGATAGACAGATAGATAGATAGATAGATAGACAGATAGATAGATAGATAGATAGATAGATAGATAGATGATAGATAGATAGATAGATAGATGATAGATAGATAGATAATGGATAGATAGATAGATAGATAGATAGATAGACAGATAGATAGATAGATAGATAGATAGATGATAGATAGATAGATAATGGATAGATAGATAGATAGATAGATAGATAGATAGATAGATGATAGATAGACAGATAGATAGATAGATAGATAGATAGATAGATGATAGATAGATAGATAATGGATAGATAGATAGATAGATAGATAGATAGATAGATAGATAGATAGATAGATAGAGAGATAGATAGATAGATAGATAGATAGATAGATAGATAGATAATGGATAGATAGATAATGGATAGATAGATAGGTAGATAGATAGATAGATAGATAGATAGATAGATAGATAGATAGATGATAGATAGATAGATAGATAGATATAGATAGATAGATAGATAGATAGATGATGGATAGAAATAGATAGATAATGGATAGATAGATAGATAGATAGATAGATAGATAGATAGATGATGGATAGATAGATAGATAGATAATGGATAGATAGATAGATAGATAGATAGATAGATAGATAGATACATGTAGATAGATAGATAGATAGATAGATAGATAGATAGATAGATAGATAGATAGATAGATACATGTAGATAGATAGATAGATAGATAGATAGATAGACAAATAGATAGATAAACAGAAGCAAATATAATTTTTAATTAATAATTGTGTTGTATAGTCAAAATTAAGTAAACTATGCATCAGGGTTCTTAATTCGGTCAAATAAAAGTACGCTCGCATACTGCTGACAGTCAAGCACTGGACTGCTATAAGTACAATCAGTGCACCGCAGACCGGAAGATAGAGAGAGTGAGCAATGCGCCACTGTGCAATCAGCTGGGTATTTGAGGCTCGCGCACTGACCTTTGAAAAGCGTAAAACTTTAAGAAATTCAGTTTAGAGTCGCTTTAACTCGGTTGACTGATTAGATAGCGGCTTTTTTACTGCGAGCTTTGACAAATTTGCCTGTTGTCTTCTGCGATTCTCACCCATGCGGGTCCGTCCCCAAGGCGCAGAGACTGTACCTGACGATGAGATAGTCAAAGACAGCTGTGCACCCTGTATAAGCGTGCGCCTTGTTGCCGCGACGGTGGCAAATCAACAACAGTTCTTGTGCTTGACAACAGGTGTATAAGATCCGAGAATTTACCCGATGAAGAGTCGTTACAGATGATGTATTCTAAAAATATAGATATACCCGTCGAACGTTTCACCCGGAATATTTCCCGGAATTTTGTGATCCGGGCCCGATTTTTAATTGATTTCCGGGTGAAGGCCCGATCAGCTTTTTTGGCCCGGAACAGCCCCCTGTTCCGGAAAAAGATCCGGAAATATGATCCGGAAAATTTTCGGGAAAAGGAAAGCTGTTCCGGTCTGATTTTCCGGAATTTTTCACCCGGAACACTATGGAATTCTGGGTGTAGACCCGAATTTCAGTAGTGTTCCGGGTGAAAATGTTCCGGGTGAGATTTCGGGACTTGAGTCGGAATTCTCCAGTGATCCGGACCAAATGATCCGGAAAATTCACCCGGATCAGCTCCCCTGACCCGAATTTCAGCCAAGTTCCGGGCGAAGCTGATCCGGGAAAATTTCGGGACTTGAGTCGGAACTCCCTAGTGATCCGGACCAACTGATCCGGAAAATTCACCCGGATCAGCTCGCTTGACCCGAATTTCAGCCAAATTCCGGGCGAAGCTGATCCGGGAAAATTTCGGGACTTGAGTCGGAATTCCCCAGTGATCCGGACCAAATGATCCGGAAAATTCACCCGGATCAGCTCGCTTGACCCGAATTTCAGCCAAATTCCGGGCGAAGCTGATCCGGGAAAATTTCGGGACTTGAGTCGGAATCAATCCGGCATCCATTATATAAGTTCCATGGGGATTTTGAGAGGAAGCCTCCGATGGAAAACCGCTGAATACAGACCCCAGCAAATGGCTATCCCATCAGGCAATCCCTGGCATCCATTTGGTCAACGGCGCTAATTCCTCTTGGAAAGCGAGGGGTAATAAAGCCTCGAAATTGCAATGTGAATTGATCTGCTTTTCGGCGGCTCTGTAGCGTCCGTAATGTGAGGCTGAGCCCATCCTCCGTACAGGTGACAATTGAAAAATTGTTGCGCCCTGTTTGTGTGCGAGAGGTTTGACTTCCACTGGCATGTAGTCTATCACAGCTGCTTAGTGTGTCAACGGGCTGAATGATTCTATCGTCATATTTGACGCTTAGAAGCATAAAATCAGCCAACCATATTGTTTGGCACAACTGGGTGTCTAGACGGAGACTGTGGCATGCTACTGTGATAAGCCCAAGATTTGGCTGCAAATCCGGTTCAATCATCCAGAATTCACCTGGATTCGTGTGCTAATCCGGTTCACTCTCCCGGAATTCGCCCGGATTTGTGTGCTGATCCGGTTCACTCGCTCGGAATTGTGTGCTGATCCGGTTCACTCGCCCGGAATTGTGTGCTGATCCGGTTCACTCGCCCGGAATTGTGTGCTGATCCGGTTCACTCGCACGGAATTAGCCGCGGATTTGTGTGCTGATCCGGTTCACTCGCCCAGAATTAGCCCGGATTTGTGTGCTGATCCGGTTCACTCGCCCGGAATTAGCCCGGATTTGTGTGCTGATCCGGTTCGCTCGCCGGAATTAGCCCGGATTTGTGTGCTGATCCGGTTCACTCGCCGGAATTTAGCCCGGATTTGTGTGCTGATCCGGTTCACTCGCCCGGAATTAGCCCGGATTTGTGTGCTGATCCGGTTCACTCGCCCGGAATTAGCCCGGATTTGTGTGCTGATCCGGTTCACTCGCCCGGAATTTAGCCCGGATTTGTGTGCTGATCCGGTTCACTCGCCCGGAATTAGCCCGGATTTGTGTGCTGATCCGGTTCACTCGCCCGGAATTTAGCCCGGATTTGTGTGCTGATCCGTTCCACTCGCCTGGATCTCACCCGGAACAGTCACCGGATTTTTTTTAGCGATCGCGGGTCTATTTTCCGGAATTTTTCTTTTTGATCCGGAAATTTCGCCCGGATTCTGTAAACTTTCGTTACAGATCCGGAATTTCCACCCGGATCAGATTGCATTACTGGAATAAGAAAAAATTCCGGGTGAACGCAAAAATTCCGGGCGAAATTCCGGGTGAAAAGTTCGACGGGTATAGAGAATAGATATATAGAGAATCCATCGATAGATTGATTGATTGATAGATAGATAGATTAGATAGATAGAAGATAGATACTGGTAGATAGATAGATAGATAGATAGATAGACAGACAGATAAATAGATAGATAGATTATATTGTATAGTCAATCTCTAGAGCGTTATGGACAAGCAAACATACAAACCTTAGAGATTTAGTATATTTAGATTATATTGTATGGTCAATCTATCTATCTATCCATCTATCTATCTATCTATCTATCTATCTGTCTGTCTATCTATCTATCTATCCATCTATCTATCTATCTATCTATCCATCTATCTATCTATCTATCTATCTGTCTATCTATCTATCTATCCATCCATCTATCTATCTATCTATCATCTATCTATCTATCCATCTATCTATCATCTATCTATCTATCTATCTATCTATCCATCTATTTATCTATCTATCTATCTATCTATCTATCTATCTATCTATCTATCCATCTATCTATCTATCTATCTATCCATCTATCTATCCATCTATCTATCTATCTATCTATCTATCTATCTATCTATCTATCTATCTATCTATCTATCCATCTATCTATCATCTATCTATCTATCTATCTATCTATCCATCCATCTATCTATCTATCTATCCATCTATCTATCATCTATCTATCTATCTATCTATCTATCTATCCATCTATCTATCATCTGTCTATCTATCCATCTATCTATCATCTATCTATCTATCTATCTATCTATTTATCTATCTATCTATCTTATCTATCTTGCCTGATGACACAGGTAAAATAGGAAAGAAGTGCCTGTAAATGACAAAAAAAGTACGAGACGTCACGGTACAAGTCGCCAAAAAAGTCGTCACAGAGTCACCTAAGAGTCACATTTTAGAGTTTTCTTTCCTGCTCTTACTCTGAATCGAGTCTGGGGCAGTAGATTCGTATCCAAGGCGTGCCGGAGTCGCTGAGTTGCGTCTGAAGCACATTTGCGTCGCTTGATGAATTTGAGTCCTTATCTCTAGCGACTCTTGCAAGTACAAGTACAATCTTCAAGTACAACGATTCTTGGACGACTCTTTCGCGACTTTTTTTACGATTCTGCAACTCGGGTGACACAATAGGTCGACCCAGAGTCGCTTAGAGTCACTTAGTAAGCGGTTTGCAATGATTTTTTAGCAATTCTTGTCACGGGTTAGTCTGGATCAAGGGGCGGCCCTCAAAGCCTCTCTATCTGGCCCTTGAGGTAAAAAAGTTTGCCCATCCCTAGTCTGGATAGCGATTTCCCGTGTTTTGAATAGACCAACAGGTTAAATTTCGTTTTGTCCGCGAACCCCTGACTCAACCCTCCTATGAGCTGTATAGATGATGAAGTGCAGGAATCTGACCACGAATTGGCAATCGCTTGCCGCCTCCCAGGTGTCCAGCTCTGCGGACGCCGCTGTCCGCGCCGATTCGCCGGCGCCGCGCAAACTCGACAGCCAGCCAGTTGACGCCAGCGCCGCCGCCGACCTGGTGGCCATCGCCTGTCGCCAGCATCTGGTGTTGCTGCGCTCACCGGGCGCCGTTGTTGCCACGGTAGCCGCTTCGGCTCTGACCTGCTGCGCTTTGTCCCCGGACGGCGCCACTCTGGCAGTTGGCGGCGCCGACGCTAAGGCGCCAATTCGGTTGCTATCGACGCCTCAGCTGGCCGAGATTCAATCGGTGGCCGAGCACCAGGCCGAGGTGACGGCGCTGGCCTATTCGCCCGACGGAGCCAATTTGGCCGCCGGATTTGCCGACAGATACGTGCGCGTCTACTCCGTTGCCAATGGTTACGGGCTGGCTAACACTGAGGAATGGTGCTTCCACACGGCCAGGGTGAACTGTTTGGCTTGGACACATGACTCTAAATATTTGGCTACCGGTTCTCTGGACTGCTCCATCATTGTGTGGAGTCTGGACTCGCCTAGGAAGAGAATTGTGGCTAAAAGTGAGTGGCGTTATTGCTTTCTGGGTATTTTTGTATATATTAGTTACTTTGGCGTAACTTCACTAGCTGTTGGCTTTGGCATTAGCTTCAGTATTAGCTTTTGCATTAGCTTCAGTATTAGCTTTGGCATTAGCTTCAGTATTAGCTTTTGCATTAGCTTCAGTATTAGCTTTGGCATTAGCTTCAGTATTAGCTTTTGCATTAGCTTCAGTATTAGCTTTGGCATTAGCTTCAGTATTAGCTTTTGCATTAGCTTCAGTATTAGCTTTGGCATTAGCTTCAGTATTAGCTTTTGCATTAGCTTCAGTATTAGCTTTGGCATTAGCTTTGCATTAGCTTCAGCATTAGCTTTTGCATTAGCTTCAGTATTAGTTTTTGCATTAGCTTCCATATTAGCTTTGGTATTAGCTTTGCATTAGCTTCAGTATTAGCTTTCGCATTAGCTTCAGTATTAGCTTGTCATTAGCTTCATTATTAGCTTTGTCATTAGCTTCAGTATTAGCTTGTCATTAGCTTCAGTATTAGCTTCAGTATTAGATTTTGCATTAGCTTCAGTATTAGTTTTTGCGTTAGCTTCAATATGAGGAAAACATCGGCAGTTATTACATCCATCCCATCCCGCAGACGCCCACCCGATGAGTCAGATCACAAAGCTGACTTGGATTGACGCCAATCACTTGGTCTCAACTGGCCAAGACTCCAACATCAAGGTGTGGAATGTGTCCTTCGACTAGATCCATTTATTAAACAAATTTTTGCGCTTAAGCATATTTAAACTGGAACTGTTATGCTGGCAAAGTTTTTCTGTGACTACAGCAATCCAGATTCTATTGCTACTGAAGTTCATTAATTAATCAACGGTGGCCAGCTCTTGCTCACGTGTGCTACCCAGTGAGACTGTTGTTATTTATATCTATTCAATATAATCCAGTTTTGCCAACCTATTTTATTGTTGTTAGTGTATTGTTGGCACTAGAGTACAAGTAATACTTGCATGCAATTCATTGTTACACGGCAAAGCCTTATTGTATTCATATCTATGAATATGTTTTCTGCAGACTGGGTCATTATTCAAGCCTAATTATAGTTCTTTATTTATACATTTACAGTAAAACTATTTAAAAATCACTTTCTACTTCTGATAGATCGATTCTTGATCGATTTTTTCAACTTTTTACTAAATTATTCAATCAGTCAGTCGCTGTTTCTAAAAAATTAACAAATTCTCCAATTTTTGTTATAGTTGCACTATCGTTTGTTTGTTTAAATTCCGCCGCTATTAGTTGAAGTTTTTCAATAAACAAATCGGTTTTTATTAATATGCTGAATTCTGTTTTTATTCTGATTTTTACTTAAGCCACCTAGTTTGGACACAGTTTGAGACAGGTGAGCTGAGACACATAGTTTGGGACATATGAGCTGAGACACCTAGTTTGAGACAGGTGAGCAGAGACACCTAGTTTGAGACAGGTGAGCTGAGACACCTAGTTTGAGACAGGTGAGCTGAGACACCTAGTTTGAGACAGGTGATCTGAAACACCTAGTTTGAGACAGGTGAGTTGAGACACCTAGTTTGAGACAGGTGATCTGAGACACCTAGTTTGAGACAGGTTATCTGAAACACCTAGTTTGAGACAGGTGAGCTGAGACACCTAGTTTGAGACAGGTGAGTTGAGACACCTAGTTTGAGACAGGTGATCTGAAACACCTAGTTTGAGACAGGTGATCTGAAACACCTAGTTTGAGACAGGTGAGTTGAGACACCTAGTTTGAGACAGGTGATCTGAAACACCTAGTTTGAGACAGGTGATCTGAAACACCTAGTTTGAGACAGTTGGCCCTGTTGGTGTGAATGCCAATTTTTGTGCGCAAGCCCCAAATTAATGTGGCCGAAAACCAGGGGTTCACGGCGCCAGAGCCAGACGTGCTTACCGCTGAGCAGCTCTGCCCCGATTGCAAAGATCAAGGGCTGCGGCAGGACGCACCAGCTTGCTGTTAGATAAGCTTGGCTGGCAAAGCACTATAAATTAATAAAGGCACGAATTGTGGGCTCAACATTGCAGCCTGTGCTCAAAAACTGCCCTTGCCGCCATGCGCCTGTTCCGCCCGCTCAGCCTCCTGCTTGCCACTCGGCGCTTCTGCTCAGGCGGAGGCGGCGGCAGCGGCAGCGATCGCATCATATTTCGTCAGCTATTCGAGCCTAAGAGTTGCACCTACACCTATCTGATTGGTTGCCAGGCAACGCGAAACGCTGTTTACATTGATCCGGTCATTGAAACAGCCGAACGCGATGCCAATTTGGTTAAGCAGCTGGGCCTGAATCTGGTGTACGCCATCAATACGCACCTGCACGCTGATCACGTGACTGGCACCGGCCGACTCAAAGCGCTGCTGCCTGGCTGTCGTAGCGTTATTTCCGGTGCTTACAAAGCCAGAGCTGATGTGCACATTGAGGACGGGACCAAGGTGAGATCTCCCGTTGTCAGCCTAGTCTCTGGGCTAAGATTAAGCCTACAGTAGAGTCTGCCACAAACAGTGCAGTAGAGTCTGCCACAAACAGTGCAGTAGAGTCTGCCACAAACAGTGCAGTAGAGTCTGCCACAAACAGTGCAGTAGAGTCTGCCACAAACAGTGCAGTAGAGTCTGCCACAAACAGTGCAGTAGAGTCTGCCACAAACAGTGCAGTAGAACCCCCCTTTGAATAGTTCCAGAGAGTTAGAAATAAATTTCTCAACAGCGCAGCGTTAATCATCACAAAGCGGAAGTTGCGCTTTTTGTCCTACTATCAGTAGCTTTCATCGCCCATTTTAACATCCGCAGATTGACTTTGGCCGACTGCAGCTGGAGACGCGGTCAACTCCCGGCCACACGGACGGCTGCCTCACCTACGTGTTGCACAGCCACGCCATGGCTTTCACAGGCGACGCGCTTCTCATTCGCGGCTGCGGCCGAACCGACTTCCAGCAGGGCTCGCCTGATCGCCTGTACGAGTCGGTGCACAGCCAGATATTCAGCCTGCCTGAGCACTACCTGCTCTATCCTGCTCACGACTATACGGGTCAGTCTGTCACCACCGTAGCCGAGGAGAAGAAATACAACAGCCGGCTGACCAAATCCAAAGCTGAATTCATCAATATTATGAATAACTTGAACCTGCCCTATCCTAAACAGATTGATACGGCCCTGCCGGCCAATATGATCTGCGGAATGCAGGACTGAGTGAGGCCGGATTGAATGATTTCATTATTTGTTGTCATCTTTCATCTCACCAAAGCAGGCTGCGTGCCCGGGCTCACTAGAGAAGTGTAGATCGAAGGATGAGAAGGGAATACAAGAATTCAATCTGTTAACAGAAACTTTTGAGCACAAGGATTCTGATTCAGAGCTTAGTTTTTATAGAAACAGAGTACCCGGTGTCCTTAATAATTACAGCTGTAGTGGTTGTTGTCGCGGTTCAGCAAGTTTTAGTCACTTCACATCTGTCTTAAAAAAGGTTTCCGAGGACGCCGTCAATTGAACAAAGTCAATGTCAAAGTCAAAGTCAATAACAAAGTCAACATTCGCTCCCAAAGTCCCTTACAACTGAGATATATCATTAGTGTCTGGTCCCTGTCAGAGGCGTCGCCATGGATTTTATGGTGGAGGGGACAAAGCCAGGAATTCTACATGTACATGTACATTATTCTCAGAATCGGTGGTGTTTTCATAATTCTAGATTTTTTAAATCTGATATGGTACCTGACTGACTTTTTGCATGTTTCTAATTAATTGTGCTTGTTTTTTTCAATCAAGTCAAAATGATTATTTATACTAGTTGCTAGAGCTTTGCTATTGAAAATTCAGATCGCGCAGTGAATATAGAGTTCTCTGCTCTGTTCCTCGTGTCAAATCAGAAATCACCGATGTATCGCTTCCTGTTGAAAATAATTGATGTTATTGTACTTATACACACAATTGGTCTGATGCTGCTGCGTCCGCATTCACAATAAATATACTCAATTGTTTGTTTTGATTTCATATTGTTTAATTGAAAACCGATCGATTGATTTAATAATCTATAAATTATATAAATGTGTAACTTTTTAGCTTTTCAGAAAAGGGAACTAATCATCAGGCTCTATAAATGTACGAGCTATATCAACGGCATCTCATTTTTCATTTATACATATTATACAGTAAACACGAATTAAGCTATTTAACCTGTAATTGAGATGTGGACTAAAGTCAGCTCCGCCCATAAACAGTCAAATGAAGACGACTTCCAATATCATTTTAATTAACTATCGACATCATTAGTAATACAAATCTACTCAAGCTCTGATACGTATACCAATAATACCATTATGATGGCATGCATATGTTGCAAACCGATGTACAGCTCAAGGTAGCCGACCAGCTCATTAATTTATTTTAGCGAGTTAATTCCAAAATATATATATTGTCTAAATATATATAGACAAAATATATTTGTTTTCAATTTAAAAATACTTTACCGGAGCTCAGATAGTATTGTATAGGGCCAAGGGGTCTCCAGATTTTGAATTTGTTAGAATTTGATTGTTGCACATGAATAAAATTTAAATATAAAGTAAATAAATTTGACTATAGATCCGAGTACGTTCTGCGCAAGTTTTTGCTTTTCACTGTGTTAATAGGGCTATTCATTCTTTCTTAGAACAATACCCGATGTGGTCACCAATGCTGTTACATGCACTTACACTATACAGCAATCGTTTATATTTATAATATCTTAACTTCTTAAGAGCTTTCGACGTTGGTTGATATATAAGTTATGTATAAGTTATAACTACACGATTACATTAGCCTTGAACTTGGCTATTTTTTGTACGCCGACTGTGTACACTTCATGTTGAACCTGAAAATTCCATACGCCAAGTCGTGTACGTCAAGATTGTCAGCGAGAGCAAAAATACGCCGGAATTTTCCGGCGTAAAGGCCACCTTCCAGACTATGGGCTATTAGTGCTCTTAGTTTTTGTATTTCATTTTCTTCTACTCTACTAGTAACTAGTAGTGTCTTATATGTTTCTGGTAGCATTGTATTATGTTTTATAGGCCCCTAGGCATAGCTGTATGGCTATGGCTCCAGTGAAATTTTATAAGTTATTTTTTAGTAGGCCTAGGTTAATTTTTCTAGCAATGGTGGCCTAGTAAATTATTAATAAATTAATAATATTAATAAATTATTTTGATCTGTTTTCTTTATTTTTAGAATAAATTAGGGCCTATGGCTGGATAAGATTAAGCATGTACTACTATTTACATTACTATAGTACCTTCTAGGCCTACCAAGTTGCAGCTATTAGCCAACCTCTAATACTTAGAGTTAGACATCACCTACTGCAATCTAGTACTTATAATAGTATATAGATACTATTACTAATTCAATTATATAATCAGTTTGCCAAAATTTAATCAAATACTAAATCGTAATTATAGGCCTACTGATTTGGGCTTCAATAGTAGGGACTCTAATATAGTGAATACAACCTATTTCAACAATATATTAATAGCCACTTCAGTAATTCTAATTGCCATTTCTTGTAATATGTGCTAGGGGTTAGTTTCTTTCCCTACAAATAATTCCACAATGTCACCAAAGTTGTCATAGGGCTTAATTTCTATTTTTATAAATTTTGGTAGCTGCCACCAAGACTATAGTATATTCTATTAATAAATAATGAGTTTATTAATCTTAAAATAAGTTTGAAAAATGTTTTTATAATAAGTCTAAGTACATATCTGAGTATTTGTCAAAATATATATTTGAGAATTTGTCTGAGTATAAAGAATACTATTTAGCCCTTACAAGTATCATTCTCCTGTTATTCCGATAGCATTTACTATTTTTCTTTCTAGTAGTGTTCTATTAATAATTTGGCCTGAATGGTATATTTCTTTCTTAAGGAACCAGGATGCGCAAGGTTTGTATCTCCTCCTTCAAAAATGCTTCTGTTTATACTAAAATTTACTGCTAGTTTAAACAAAAATAGTTTGCATAAAATATTATTAAAAATACGTATAGTATAACAAATGTGTTTTCCTAGATTTGACATGCATTCAAAATGAGTTATACAATTACCAATGTTATAAAATAATCAGGAGGGGCCCTGCACAAATAACAAAAAAATGACCATTGGTAATTGCCACTTCAATAACAAAGCAGATTCATGACTGTCAAATTTGAAAGCAAAGAAAATTAGGCCTAGGCCTAAGCAAAGTACATTTTGAAAATTAAAATTTTATAAGTAATTGATGAAGAAGAAAGTAGATTCTGTAACTCAGAGATTCTAATGTTTAAAATATTTGGTCAATTTATAAGACATCTTTTGTAGCTAGTATATGCATCTGGTACACTCAGTAATTTAAAAATATTTGTTAAAATACTTAAACAAATTGTTTTCTGCATAAATAAAAATCTCTCAAAGTGTACAAGAATATATCTTAATTATTTTTTGTTTTTCCTTCAAGTTCATTTGCATATTCTTTTGGAGTATATTAATAAATATATACTATTATCAGTGTTATTCTCATTTGTTATCAAAATGGCTATTATGCAATATGCAACAACTATTTTTTTTGTCTTTTAGGCTGTGTAATAGAACCAATATATGTATTTAAAAGATTTCAATTTTTCAATAAATTATGCAAGTGCACATGCACAACCTTGGGAATCACTTGGTTGTTTCTATTGGCAACACACACATGTAAATTGCTATTGGCTGAGAACAGTCATGTGACTACTATTCCATCCAATGCCTTACTATACTGAGATTAGCAAAATATTTATCTTGTATTGTGGCATAAAGAAGACACAAAAAAGCAAGTATAAAAATTACAAGGTAAAAGTACAATTAAACTAAAGTTTACATTTTAATTATTAATAGCTGATCAAAATAAGATAGTGACAAAATCGTTTTGTCCAAAGTAAAGTTAAATAAGTCTTGAAACTTGTGTAAGTTACAAAATTGATGACCAAAGAATAAAAAAGACAAGAATGGGCAGAAAGGAAAGAGGGGGAAGCAGTACAGGGAAGCTAGAAAGTGTTAAGCCAGTTTAAAAACTTAAATGGCATTTTTAGTCAAATATAACTAATTTGCATAGACAGTGTAATTTCAATGCTGTTTAATAGTTTCTTTCTACATTATTAGTTAGCTAGATAAAAAATTGTGAAATAAAAATCTCAATTGGTCAGAAAAACTCTTTTTAACCTTGATTTCTCACTTGGTGGTTGGCTTTGCCAGTTCCTGTTTTCTTTAATTTCATTCCAATATGCAAATAGTTAGCATAAAGTCTGTGGTACTCTGTGTTTTCATTTTTTCAGTAAATTTTGTCATCTAGCAAAAAAGTTTTTAATGGCTGTCAGAACCGACTTTGAGGGCAGTAGCGATGTTGGCGTTTTCGCCACCCTGACTAACAAATACTGCCTGGTTGCTATTGGTGGCTCCGAGAATTTCTACTCAGTATTCGAAGGCGAACTCGAAGAGATTCCCGTGATTCACACCTCCATTGCCGGGATTCGCAGCATTGGCCGGATGACTGCCGCTAACAGCCATGGCCTCATTGTGCCATCCAATACCACAGACCAGGAGCTGCAGCATCTGGTCAATTCTCTGCCAGATGGTGAGTCTGTGCAATAATGCCATTTGTCATTTTTAGCTGTGCAATAATGCCATTTGTCATTTTTAGCTGTGCAACAATGCCATTTGTCATTTTTAGCTGTGCAACAATGCCGTTTATCATTGTTAGCTGTGCAACAATGCCGTTTATCATTGTTAGCTGTGCAACAATGCCATTTATCATTGTTAGCTGTGCAACAATGTCATTTGTCATTTTTAGCTGTGCAATAATGCCATTTGTCATTTTTAGCTGTGCAACAATGCCATTTGTCATTTTTAGCTGTGCAACAATGCCATTTGTCATTTTTAGCTGTGCAACAATGCCGTTTATCATTGTTAGCTGTGCAACAATGCCGTTTATCATTGTTAGCTGTGCAACAATGCCATTTATCATTGTTAGCTGTGCAACAATGTCATTTGTCATTGTTAGCTGTGCAACAAAGCCATTTGTCATTTTTAGCTGTGCAACAATGCCATTTGTCATTTTTAGCTGTGCAACAATGCCGTTTATCATTGTTAGCTGTGCAACAATGCCATTTGTCATTTTTAGCTGTGCAACAATGCCATTTGTCATTTTTAGCTGTGCAACAATGCCATTTGTCATTTTTAGCTGTGCAACAATGCCATTTGTCATTTTTAGCTGTGCAACAATGCCGTTTATCATTGTTAGCTGTGCAACAATGCCGTTTATCATTGTTAGCTGTGCAACAATGCCATTTATCATTGTTAGCTGTGCAACAATGTCATTTGTCATTGTTAGCTGTGCAACAAAGCCATTTGTCATTTTTAGCTGTGCAACAATGCCATTTGTCATTTTTAGCTGTGCAACAATGCCATTTGTCATTTTTAGCTGTGCAACAATGCCGTTTATCATTGTTAGCTGTGCAACAATGCCATTTGTCATTTTTAGCTGTGCAACAATGCCATTTGTCATTTTTAGCTGTGCAACAATGCCGTTTATCATTGTTAGCTGTGCAACAATGCCATTTGTCATTTTTAGCTAAGCAACAATGCCGTTTATCATTGTTAGCTGTGCAACAATGCCATTTGTCATTTTTAGCTGTGCAACAATGCCATTTGTCATTTTTAGCTGTGCAACAATGCCATTTGTCATTTTTAGCTGTGCAACAATGCCATTTGTCATTTTTAGCTGTGCAACAATGCCATTTGTCATTTTTAGCTGTGCAACAATGCCATTTATCATTGTTAGCTGTGCAACAATGCCATTTGTCATTTTTAGCTGTGCAACAATGCCATTTGTCATTTTTAGCTGTGCAACAATGCCATTTGTCATTTTTAGCTGTGCAACAATGCCGTTTATCATTGTTAGCTGTGCAACAATGCCATTTGTCATTTTTAGCTGTGCAACAATGCCATTTGTCATTTTTAGCTGTGCAACAATGCCGTTTATCATTGTTAGCTGTGCAACAATGCCATTTGTCATTTTTAGCTAAGCAACAATGCCGTTTATCATTGTTAGCTGTGCAACAATGCCATTTGTCATTTTTAGCTGTGCAACAATGCCATTTGTCATTTTTAGCTGTGCAACAATGCCATTTGTCATTTTTAGCTGTGCAACAATGCCATTTGTCATTTTTAGCTGTGCAACAATGCCATTTGTCATTTTTAGCTGTGCAACAATGCCATTTATCATTGTTAGCTGTGCAACAATGCCATTTGTCATTTTTAGCTGTGCAACAATGCCATTTGTCATTTTTAGCTGTGCAACAATGCCGTTTATCATTGTTAGCTGTGCAACAATGCCGTTTATCATTGTTAGCTGTGCAACAATGCCATTTGTCATTTTTAGCTGTGCAAAAAAGCCATTTGTGATCATTGAAGAGTGAAATTATGACGAATACAAAACTACCAGAGCCCCTGTCTGTCCTCATCTTCAGGCGTTGTTGTCCAACGCGTTGAGGAGCGCCTGTCGGCCTTGGGCAACATAATCGCATGCAATGACTATTGTGCACTGGTTCACCCGGACTTGGATAGAGAGACAGAAGAAGTGATTGCTGATACGCTCAAGGTAAGTTGATACTTTTAGTAGCTTATTTAAACAAAAAAATTGATAGGTTTTCAATATTTTTTGTAAAGCACCGGTACGTAGAACGATAAGTTGAGCTTTAAACTTATCGATTTGAACCATTGACTGAACGCGCTACTTGCAGTAGAAGTATTGAGGTAACCCGATCAGAGTCACATCTCGGGCGATTCCACTTGCATCGCTTGATGAATCTGAGTCACATCTCGGGCGATTCCACTTGCATCGCTTGATGAATCTGAGTCACATCTCGGGCGATTCCACTTGCATCGCTTGATAAATCTGAGTCACATCTCGGGCGATTCAACGGCGTTCTCCAGTCGCTAAAAAGTCGCAGAAGAAGCGCTCGACCGTCACTGTAGAATCGTTATTGCGTCACTTCTGAGACGCTCTGGATGTGTTACAGAGTGAGGGTTGCCGTTGAGCAATCAACACCAAGTCTAGCGTACTCAGTAGTAAGTTAAGCGCCAACATAACGACTCTTTAACGACATTTTCGTGACCCTTACGATTCTACAACTCACGTGATGCCCTTGTGACTCAACAGGTAATGGAGACATAATTGACAAGCTATCAATTTCCCAATAAACCAGGTGGAGGTGTTTCGCCACTCAATCGGCGAGCACCTGCTAGTTGGCAGCCGGTGCGCCCTCACCAATCGCGGCGGTCTGGTGGACCCGATGACCCGAAGGCCAGCTTAGACGAGTTGGCCTCCCTGCTGCAGGTGCCGCTAGCCGCTGGCACAATTAACAAAGGCTCGCCAGTGATTAGTGCTGGTTTAGTTGTGAACGACTGGATCGGATTCTGCGGAGTGGACACCACGGCCACTGAGTTGGGCCTTGTTGAAAGCGTCTTTCAGCTGGGCGACAAGCTGCCCTCGTCTGTGGCTGCTAATATGCGCGACGCATTGATCGACACCATGGCCTAGGAGGCTCTGATAATGTACGACTGATTTTCTTAAGTACAGCTTACTGATGACAAGTCTTCATTTGACAGGTTGTTGTTATTAACTGGCGAAAATTCCACTGATTAATAGTGACACAGGTGAAATATTGGCTGATTAATAGTGACACAGGTGAAATATTGGCTGATTAATAGTGACAGGTGAAATATTGGCTGATTAATAGTGACACAGGTGAAATATTGGCTGATTAATAGTGACACAGGTGAAATATTGGCTGATTAATAGTGACAGGTGAAATATTGGCTGATTAATAGTGACACAGGTGAAATATTGGCTGATTAATAGTGACAGGTGAAATATTGGCTGATTAATAGTGACACAGGAGAAATATTGGCTGATTAATAGTGACACAGGTGAAATATTGGCTGATTAATAGTGACACAGGTAAAGTATTGGCTGATTAATAGTGACACAGGTGAAATATTGGCTGATTAATAGTGACACAGGTGAAATATTGGCTGATTAATAGTGACACAGGTAAAGTATTGGCTGATTAATAGTGACACAGGTGAAATATTGGCTGATTAATAGTGACACAGGTGAAATATTGGCTGATTAATAGTGACACAGGTGAAATATTGGCTGATTAATAGTGACACAGGTGAAATATTGGCTGATTAATAGTGACACAGGTGAAATATTGGCTGATTAATAGTGACACAATTAATAGTGACATAGGTGAAATATTGGCTGATTGATAGTGACACAGGTGAAGTATTGGCTGATTGATAGTGGCACAGGTGAAGTATTGGCTGATTAATAGTGGCACAGGTAAAGTATTAACAAATGAGACCCCCAGTGCCTAATAAAATCAGTTCCTGTCAATGTAGTGATATTTTGTCACTGATTAATTTTGACTGTTGAAAGTACATCTGAGTAATAATGGCGCTGTAATTAAAGTAAGTCGATCCATTGCCCTCGGATAAACTCCATTGCCGCTTCCCTCATTGTTGCATTCACTCAACTTCAGTTAGGACAAAAAATGTATTTTTTTAAGAGCAGCCACGCGCATATGCTGTGCAACCGTATCATCAGTGTCCGGTTATATTGTATGTGGCCCAAGCTTTAATAATACACATTATCCTATCTTTGAGCCAGCTGTCAAGAGTCAACGCTGAAAATTAATTCTACCGCTTGATGAAGAACTTCACCGTTTTGAATTTTGTGTTTCGGTGTTTTTCAATATTTTTACGAGTGTACACGTTCGATGTTTGAATATTCGTATTTTCTCGGTGAAAAAACCACCCCTTCACTGCCACCCCCTCCCACCTGTCTTCACTGCCATCACCATCATCCCCATCTGTCTTCACTGCCACCCCATCCCATCTGTCTTCACTGCCATCCCAGCATCCCCACCTGTCTTCACTGCCACTCCATCCCCACCTGTCTTCACTGCCACTCCATCCCCACCTGTCTTCACTGCCACCCCATCCCCACCTGTCTTC
>NIVC01000142.1:707500-777500 GCA_002269645.1 Macrostomum lignano
TCAGCGTCTTGCTGGGACAAAGCGGGCTTTTGCTTTTAGAAAAGAAGAAGCTGGCAAGAGCAAAATCGCCGCTCCCCAACCCCCCCCCCCTCTTCGCGAAAGCCGAGCCGCTCCGGGCAGGCCAAATCTTCACTTTGCTGTCCCTCTCTTCTAATGCGGCTTTAAGCCACGGCTGAAGCAGTGAGCTCGGCCGAGGTCTAACTGCTCACTCGCCGCCTGCCTCCCCCCACCCCGGGGCAGATCTCGCCGAGCACGATGAGCTTCGCCAGCCAGGAGGCGAGTCCCGTCAAGCCCAGCCTGCTGACCGTGGTGAACTCGCACAAAATTCTGCGGGCTCGTCAGTCCACTTTCACGCCAGACGGCCTGCAGCGCCTGCGCCAGTTCGGGCTTGAGGCCGCCTGCGGCTGCGCCCGCTGCTGCGGCGCCAACGGCGGCTTCGCTTCCCCCGGCGACAATGACAGCTGCGAGAAGTCGCGGGCGAAGTGGCAGCTCCAGCTGGAGCCGCGCGACATTCAGCTGCCCGACTTCGCCTGCGAGGTACGACAGCAGCCGGTGGATGAAGATGATGAAGACAACCATGCTGACATCGGCGAGGACGCCGACGTGGACGCGGAAGTCGCTGATAGCCGCCGACTCGCCGTCCTGGCCGACTGCTTTCTGCTGCTGCTGCGCGCCGGTCCCCGCGCCGCGGCTGCCGTCGGGGACCTCGCCGAGCAGGCCGAGCTGGGACTCTGCCGGGCGCACTGGACGGCCATCGTTGCCTCGGCGGATTCCGTCATGCACGAGGCCACCGTCTGCCTTCGAGGGGTTCGGCTTGAAGCTGCCGACGGTCCCCTCGGCGGCTGGGTTCGCCTGGCTTGGCCCGGCGAGGGATGCCAGCCTGGGGTGCAGCTGGAGCCGCTGTCCTGCAGTGCGGCCACCCTGCTGGAGCTGCTGCTGGCCGCCAGCCAGCTGGACGCCCGCGGCCTACTGGCCCAGCTGCCGCCCGAGCCCGGCCTGATGGCCCTCGCCGCCGCTGAATTCCAGGCCGGCAGCAGCTCGCAGCCGCACTCGCCAGTTTCGATGCCGCACCCGCCGACGCTGATGCTGCCGTTGGTCAGCCAGCAGTCGGCGCAGGCCGCATCGGCCGCCGGCCAGCTGCCGCCGCAGTCGCCGCACGCGCAGGCCTCGACGCTGCTGCAGTCGCCTCTTGGCCAGCAGCCGCGGTCGCCGCGGTTTTTCAAGCGCAAATTCGACTCGCTGTGGGCCTTCTTCGGCACCGGCGGGGCGCCGGTCGCCCAGCCGTCGCGGATGTTCTACGCGGCGCTGAGCCGGCCGGAGCTCGAGTCCTGCCTGCACGTGGCGCGGAAGCCGCGGGCGCGCCGGCAGAAGCTCTGGTCGGTGCTGCACACCCGGACGCTGTACTTTTTCAAGCAGCGCTCCGCCGCCTGCAACGCCGAATTCGAGGTTGACCTGGAGAACCTCACCGGCCTGGAGGTCACCGAGGACGCGGCGGCCAAGGATGCGGCCAGGCGGGACCCGCTCTCACCCTGCGGCCTGCGCACGGTCACCCTCCGGTTCTCCAACTCGAAGAAGTGCGTCTACCTGACCCCGCTGGACAAGTTCGACCTGCGCCGCTGGGTTGACAGCTTTGAGCGTCTGTTGAACGGCGCTAGCGGCGGCGGCGGCTCGGTTGGCACCCCGGATGAGGACGCGGCCGGCCGCCTTCAGGCGCGGCGATTGTCCGGCCTGAGCAACTCCTTCCACAATCTGTCCTCGGCCGGGGCCAGCCGGCCGGCTTCTCCGCCGTCCATGGCGGCCGGCGGCACGGCGGGTGCGGGCGGCGGGGCTGGAGGCGGCGGGGCTGGAGGCGGCGGAAAAGTGGCTGGCAAGGACGGCCGGCTCGGGGTGCCCTCGGTGAGGAGGGCAATCAGGCCTGTAAACTTTTGACAGATTAGCGTTAATCCGGTATAATTAAGGTCTTAAAAAGAGCCGGGGGTAAACGACGAGAGTAACTGTGACCGTAATTGGTTTGTACGAGCGTAAAATGCTTCTTCATCCAATGTTTTCAACGGTAATTTTTTTGCAGAATCTGAACAATCGAGAAATGATGGCTTCCTGCAACAATTTAGATGAGCTGAGCGGCCGGCGTGAGTTACAATAATACCTGCGTAGTTTTTATATTTCGATATGTTTCGTATTCTACTTAATGGGCTGTAAAACTAACACTTCTAGTAAAACTGAGCATAGGATACCCCGGATATCCCACAGCGCATGTAATGAACCAATACCCCATCTCATGGAATACCCAGCTCTTGGAATACCCCATCTCATGGAATACCCCAGCTCGTGGAATACCTCATCTCATGGAATACCCCATCTCATGGAATACCCCAGCTCGTGGAATACCCCATCTCATGGAATACCTGAGCTCATGGAATACCCAAGCTCGTGGAATACGGCACCGGCTCGAGAAATACCCCAGCTCATGGAATACCCCAGCTCGAGAAATACCCCAGCTCATGGAATACCCCAGCTCGTGGAATACCCCAGCTCATAGAATACCCCAGCTCATGGAATACCCCAGCTCATAGAATACCCCAGCTCATAGAATACCCCAGCTCATGGAATACCCCAGCTCGAGAAATACCCCAGCTCATGGAATACCCCAACTCGAGGAATACCCCAACTCATGGAATACCCCAGCTGGTGGAATACCCCAGCTCATGGAATACCCCAGCTCGAGGAATACCCCAGCTCATGGAATACCCCAGCTGGTGGAATACCCCAGCTCATGGAATACCCCAGCTCGAGGAATACCCCAGCTCATGGAATACTCCAGCTCGTGGAATACCCCAGCTCATGGAATACCCCAGCTCGAGGAATACCCCAGCTCATGGAATACCAACAGTTCAGAGTTTGCCGCCTCCGCAGAGTCCCCAGTCCGCAAGTTCAGTCCTGTCGGCCAGGCCGCCCTGCTGAGCCATCCGGACGGCGCCATGGCGGGCATGCCGATGCCCATCATCACGGTGAACTGCAGCGATGATCTCAGCCCGCAGAGAGACTGCGACGATGAGGAGCAGGGAGAGGAGGACGCCGACTGCCAGGTCGGTTGGGGATCGGCTGCCGCGAACTCGATTCTACTCTCCCATCTACTCTCCCATCTACTCTCCCATCTACTCTCCCACCTACTCTCCCATCTACTTTCCCATCTACTCTCCCATCTACTCTCCCATCTACTCTCCCACCTACTCTCCCATCTACTTTCCCATCTACTCTCCCATCTACTCTCCCATCTACTCTCCCATCTACTTTCCCATCTACTTTCCCATCTACTTTCCCATCTACTCTCCCATCTACTTTCCCATCTACTCTCCCATCTACTCTCCCATCTACTCTCCCATCTACTCTCCCATCTACTCCCCCATCTACTTTCCCATCTACTCTCCCATCTACTCTCCCATCTACTCTCCCATCTACTCTCCCATCTACTCCCCCATCTACTTTCCCATCTACTCTCCCATCTACTCTCCTATATACTCTCCCATCTACTCTCCTATTTACTCTCCCATCTACTCTCCCATCTATTCCCCTATCTACTTTCCCATCTACGAGTACTCTCCCATCTACTCTCCCATCTACTCTCCCATCTACTCTCCCATCTACTCCCCCATCTACTTTCCCATCTACTCTCCCATCTACTCTCCTATATACTCTCCCATCTACTCTCCTATTTACTCTCCCATCTACTCTCCCATCTATTCCCCTATCTACTTTCCCATCTACGAGTACTCTCCCATCTACTTTCCCATCTACTCTCCCATCTACTCTCCTATATACTCTCCCATCTACTCTCCCATCTACTTTCCCATCTACTCTCCCATCTACTCTCCTAAATACTCTCCCATCTACTCTCCCATCTACTCTCCCATCTACTCTGCTATTTACCCTCCCATCTACTCTCCCATCTATTCCCCTATCTACTCTCCCATCTACTCTCCCATCTATTCCCCTATCTACTCTCCCATCTACTCTCCTATTTACTCTCCCATCTATACTCCTTCCATCTATTCTTACCATCTACACTCCATCTAATCCTCTCATCTACTCCTCCCATCTACTCCTCCCATCTACTCTTCCTATCTAAACTCCCATCTAATTCGTAATCTTCCCGTGGGTTTATACTTTTCTGTCGTGGTGTTATATCACTCAATTCTACCACTCTACCACCATACTTTCGCTCTGCTAACCCAATGATATAAAAAACAATGCCAGTTTTTGTACCCCTTCTATACCCCTTCATCTGCAGCTAAAGAAGCTGGAAATCTGGCGTTCCTCATCCGAATCGGTCGACCAGCTCACGCCGGAGGAGATCGCCGAGCTGAGACGGCGTCGAATCTCCACGGAAATTCAGGTGAAAGATGGGTCAGAGTGATGAGTCAGAGTGATGTGTCAGAGTGTTGGGTCAGGAAGATGGGTCAGAGTGATGTGTCAGAGTGATGTGTCAGAGTGTTGGGTCAGGATGATGAGTCAGAGTGATGGGTCAGGAAGATGAGTCAGGAAGATGAGTCAGAGTGATGTTCAGAGTGATGGGTCAGGAATATGGGTCAGGAAGATGGGTCAGAGTGATGGGTCAGAGTGATGGGTCAGAGTGATGGGTCAGAGTGATGTTCAGGATGATGGGTCAGAGTGTTGGGTCAGGGTGATAGGCCAGAGTGATGTTCAGGATGATGGGTCAGAGTGTTGGGTCAGAGTGATGGGTCAGAGTGATGGTCAGAGTGATGGGTCAGAGTGATGGTCAGAGTGATGGGTCAGAGGGATGGTCAGGATGATAGGCCAGAGTGACAGGCCCTAGCCTCCATGAGCACCCACCTAAGACAATGCAACAATTATTGCAGCTGCAAAGCCTGCAGTCGGAGATCAAGAAGCGCGAAGAGCACCTGTCAGCGAAGCAGCTGCAGGCCTTGAACGTGCAGATGTCGGACATGTACGAGGACATCCAAGAGCTCAGCACCACGCTGGCCAAGGTGCAGAGAAAGCGGGGATCGGGTGGCGGCTTCTTTGCTAACTTGAAAAAGAAAAGCTTCTAAAACTGTCAGAGTCACTCTGCCGCTCACTCCGGCTGTCATTCCGATAGTCACTCTGACAGTCACTCCAAAGAATTGAGGTGAAGAGAGGCATTGGGTGTACAAACAAATATACAGGCAGCAGTTAGATGGAGGAGGGAATGGTGGAATTCACAGACATACATGCAAGTAATTTAAAGACATGCACACATTAGAAAGAGATTCTATATAGCTATGTATACACATACATAATTGAGGGAATTTATCGGCATAAGATAGACACAGATAGACATTAGGGACAGACAGGCATTAGACACAGATGGACATTAGAGACAGAAAGGCATTAGACACAGATGGACATTAGAGACAGACAGGCATTAGACACAGACAGACATTAGACTCAGATAGACATTAGGGACAGGGGCAGACAGACATCAGACACAGGAATATATAAGCATAGCCGCAGATGTATATATTGAATATATGGACAGTCGGACATTCGATCAAGGCAGACAGGCATTACATGCAGAATCAGATAGACTTTATACGAAGATTCCAGTGAAGAGATCGAAAGCAAGAGAAGGCCGGCATGGTTCAGTATGATTTATCATGCTCTATACTGTGTCGCGAGCCTCTCTCTTTGACAAGTCGGCTCAAAGCGCTGCACGACTGAGGACTCTTGGGATGGGATGCCAGAAGGGGTGCGGGAGGTTCCTTGACTTCTCTTGCTGCTTCTGTGAGCAGAATCTGAAGTGGGAGCAAATATAGCGCTGATCCTGCCCTATCCCAGTCCTCTCTCCCACTGTGGATACCGACTCAGTCTGCTCACTCATGCTGTGCCGGATCTAAATGAATTGACACTTTCTTTGTCTTAATTCTACTGCGAATATACGTTCGTACATGTTACAAGCTCCCTTACCCTAAAACTCTTGTCTTGCACTGTTATAAATACACAACCGCATTGCGAACAAAGTAATATTAAGTATTAATACTATCATTGTGAGTTAATCACGATATACTAAATTTCAGTGTTTGATTCGTATTAAATTTATCTGTGATTTAGCACGTATGTGATCAACATCTAGCATGTACATGTACTACATGTACATGTATGTTATCCAGCATGTCCCTGGCTCCCATCCAGCATGTCCCTGGCTGCCATCCAGCATGTACCTGGCTCTCCAGCATGTCCCTGACTCCCATCCAGCATGTCCCTGACTCCCATCCAGCATGTCCCTGACTCCCATCCAGCATGTCCCTGACTCCCATCCAGCATGTCCCTGACTCCCATCCAGCATGTCCCTGACTCCCATCCAGCATGTCCCTGACTCCCATCCAGCATGTCCCAGACTCCCATCCAGCATGTCCCAGACTCCCATCCAGCATGTCCCTGGCTCCCATCCAGCATGTCCCTGGCTGCCATCCAGCATGTACCTGGCTCTCCAGCATGTCCCTGACTCCCATCCAGCATGTCCCTGACTCCCATCCAGCATGTCCCTGACTCCCATCCAGCATGTCCCTGACTCCCATCCAGCATGTCCCAGACTCCCATCCAGCATGTCCCTGACTCCCATCCAGCATGTCCCTGACTCTCATCCAGCATGTCCCTCTTACCTGACTCTCATCCAGCCTGATCATGACTCATCTCGGAGACACACTGTGCCCCCAGGCAGTTTAAAAGTGGCCTGTTAGGCATTGATGCCCCAAGCTAATATTTATCTTTTGTTAGACCAAAAAAATTTACATTCGTTGTCTCTATTTGCAGTAGTATAGCGCGGTATCTCGAACCAATCTACCAATGTTATTTAATATTTATTTAGGTTTCCCAAAGTCATTTGAATTCATTTTTGCAATGGATTCTTGATAGTACTCTCGAAGAAGTTCTCAATTGAGCTGCCAAATAAATTATTTCAACCAGCCTGAAATCTGCATCATGCAAACTGAAGTTGCTGGGACTGCAGAGTTGTGACTTTCGTGAAGCACAATAACTCATTGTGACCTGGTGAGTGGCGCGAAATTCATACTTCATTTTATTAGTGTTAATGCCGAGCCATCACCAGGCTTCCGTGAAGGTTTAGATATTTCATCTATACTTTTACATTTACATCTAGCTGCCGTCTCATTTATATCTAGCTTCCGTCTAATTTACATATAGCTGCCGTCTAATTTACATCTAGCTACCGTGTACTTTACATCTAGCTACCGTCTCATTTACATCTAGCTGTGATCTCATTTACATCTAGCTTCCGACTCATTTACATCTAGCTACCGTCTCATTTACATCTAGCTACCGTCTCATTTACATCTATACTAGCAGCTACCGTGTACTTTACATCTAGCTACCGTCTACTTTACATCTAGCTGTCATCTCATCTACATCCAGCTGCCGTCTAATTTACATCTAGCTGCCGTCTACTTTACATCTAGCTACCGTCTACTCTACATCTAGCTACCCTGTACTTTACATCTAGCTACCCTGTACTTTACATCTAGCTACCGTGTACTTTACATCTACCATCTAATTTACATCTAGCTGCCGTCTTATTTACATCTAGCTGTCATCTCTTCTACATCCAGCTGCCGTCTAATTTACATCTAGCTGCCGTCTCACTTACATCTAGCTGTCTTCTCATTTAAGTCTAGCTGCCATCTCATTTACACCTAGATACCGTCTCAGGTGTTAAATTGTGGACAAGAGTCAGTGTGTAAGGCTAGTCAAGAACTCTCATGGCTTAAACTGGCCCAGCCCCGATTTATATTTAACTAAGTGAGCGATGTACATTGTAGAACGTACACAAAGCCAGTGCACATAAATGAAGCATTTTAGCATTATTGAATGGATGGATTGAGCTCTCAGTAAAACCAAATCGCCCGATATATCGATACACAATGCAATACACAACATCAAGGTTCATCTAGCTACCGTCTTATTTACATCTAGCTACCGTCTCATTTACATCTAGCTACCGTCTTATTTACATCTAGCTACCGTCTCATTTACATCTAGCTACCGTCTTATTTACATCTAGCTACCGTCTCATTTACATCTAGCTACCGTCTAATTTACATCTAGCTACCGTCTAATTTACATCTAGCTACCGTCTAATTTACATCTAGCTGCCATCTTAGAGCAGTTAGCATTAAGTATTAAGTAAGACAATAAAAATAACAAAGGCCAAAAAGACAGAATTTGCGTTTGCCAGATTTGCAGTTTATTCAGAGATGTTAATTAGCGAATTATTTGTTGCTGTTTGTCCTCACAAGAGCAGATTTCTCTTTTTTAGAAAACTCGCACGGGAACAGAAATTTCTTGCCAGTTCTGCTTTTAGTAATTCTCGCTTCAACGCTCGCGTCCTTATAACTTCCGCATCGGAGCGGCTATATCAAATAGGTCCATTTGAATGAGGGGGGCAGGGGCGGATCGACAGAAACACGAGAGATGATTCACACATACTCGACACAGACAAGGAGCGGCCACATCTAAGCCAAATAGTAAGACGAATAACAATTTTTGAATCTTAAATAATAACAAAAATAAAGTTCAGTTATCACATTGACTGACGGATTCCGGGGTGCGCTGGGCGGGGCGAACGCCTCAAGTTCATGCGCTACACAACAAGGCGACACAAGATAGGAACTGTTTAATCTAGACTTTGCTTAAAAATAGACACGGCTACGGGAAATCTGGGAGAAGTTAAGAATTGCGCAAATAATTCTACATAAGCGCCTTTCCCGCGATCACCACGTGCAGATAATTTTACGAGTAAATGATTTTGATTTTGATTTTGATTTTCCAGCTCTACTAAGAGTGTTATTAATTTTCTGATTTTTTAAATCTATTTCTGCAGTGGCGCAAAAACATTTTTAAGGACCCAAATACAGACATCGCAAGCGGATAGAACGAGGACAGAGAGGCTGCGGTTGTGCTAAGTGCGCGTTAACATAAACCCGGAAAAGTGGTACATATAAATCTGATGGTAACAGTTACAGTAAAACAAAATAATAATATCAATAATATTTAGTTAGACGATTAGACAAATATTCGGAACAATAAAAATAGAATCTGCATTTCCATTCAGTTCTTTAATTTCCAAGTTCCTTGATCTGACAAGCGGGGCTGATCTAACAAAAATAGTTTCTTTTTCAAACGGACGAAAATGACGGAACAGCGACGAACAACACGCGAGCGACACGAATGACGAGGAGACAGAGTTGAGAGACTGGGCGGGAACGGAGAGGCCAGAATGAGGGCTGACAGAGACAGATGCGGGGGCGTTAGAAATGAGAGCCAGATTCACTTGTCGGGGGCGTTCCAAAGGTCCGGTTATTTTTTTGCACAGCTGACGGTGCCGCTGGGCTCCGCTTACTCGGCGAGGCGGTGCCACTCGGCGATCTGCTTGCGCGGACAGTTCATGGCCTCCTGCCAGTGCTTGTCGGCCAGCTCGCCGCGGCCGAGGCCCAGCTCCAGGCGGCCGATCACTTCGTTCTTGGTGACTCGGTCCCAGTCCAGCACAAGCAGCTCCAGGGCCAGCTGGTGGAGGCCCTCGTTTGGCGGCACTTCAAACACGAACGATTCGTTGTAGACTGGATTCAGCGTGCGCTTCTTCACGTGGGTCTTCTTCTTGGCGATCCGCTGCCCGTTGTACTGCAGGTAGAGCTTCACGTAGGGGTCGCCTGGGGGGGATTTTCAGTTGGTTAATTCATTGTCAAACGGACTCGAACTACCCAAACTTGTCCTAAGCGTTTATAGCAACAACGTTTCACGCAGATAGCATTCGAGAACGTTGCGATATCCAACGATAACCTCGGTATTATGTAAACCACCTGTGTTATTATATTTTCGCGCATATGCCTTTTCTGGCCTCCACCTGATTAAACACTATCAAATGTTCCTCTTCGAACCTATATGAAGTGGTGACTGTGTACATAATCTATGCGATGTGCCTGCCCGGATGTAGACTGCGGCTTCACTCGGTCTGACATCGCAAAGTTAAAAAGTGTCTCCCAAAAGCGTAGTATTGTACTGTCTGTTATCGAACTGTGTTGATTGATTGATGCATCATCAATGTCTGTGGACAAAATGCTGTAACCAACCTTGAGCAGCACGACAGACTTAAATGGAACAAGGCCTGTCCAATGTATTTGTCATTTGTCGAATCAGCATCTATTCCGCCCGCCCAGAGGTGAACTGAAACCCCGAGGTCTTATGTTCAGATATATTTTATGCCTGCTGTTACACACAGAGCTAGAGGACTGAGCTAGACTCTGAGCCGGAGGCCGCTCCTGCAGCCCCTAGGGCATTCGATGTCGCTGTGAGGAGCCGCTAGAGCCAAAGGAAAGTGTATTAATAAAAGAATATTATGTAAAGGCGACAGAAGCGGAAGAAGCGCTAAGATGCTGCACAGATCTAAAGTGAGAGGGGAGGCAGGCAGAAAAGAGGATTGTGGGGCAAATTAGAATAAGTGCGCTAGAGGGGAAAGCCGCAACGGAGATGGCAGAGTGAGTGGAGGCTGCACGCGCCCATTCAAGCAACTCTGGGGCTTCTGTCTCTCCTGACCGCCGGCTTTATGCAGCCCCTCCCCCTCCCATGCTCCTGTCAGCTCCCCTTTGCCAGTTGCTTACTTCCACAGTGATCTGTTTCATAGCAAAGCATATAGCAGAGCAGGTATTCTCGCTCAGCCCGCGCCCTCCCTTGCGTGCCTCACGCGAATTCGACTCGAGGCTGGACAAAACGCTCTCTCTGATCGCTTTTCGCTTAAAAGCGGCACCCACCCACTCAGCAATCAGCCCAATATCCGTTCGAGGGTCGCGTACCTTTCCTGATTGCAGTCTCAGGCCCTTCCTGTCTCACTCAGTCCCACTCACCAGCCAGTCCGGTCACGTCCATCTTCGGCAGGTTGCGGGCCTTCAGCACAACAACGGTCAGACGGTTAGCCGCAGGCTGGTGGCACAGGCTCACCAGCAGCTCGCCACGGTTCTGGTTCTTCACCTGGGTTTGGTGCGAAATTTCGGGAATTGAGGCTGGTTTCTTATAGTCCGACATAAGCGAGCGATAATTATTTGCAGATCAGGCAAAATACAGCTTCAAAATCAGACACTCATAAAGAGATAATGATGCAGCGATAAGAGATAAGCGACGGTTAAATGGCTAAAGATGCTCAGATAAGCGACGGTTAAATGGCTAAAGATGCTCAGATAAGCGACGGTTAAATGGCTAAAGTTACTGAGATAACCGCTAGGCTAAAGATGCTCAGATAAGCGACGGTTAAATGGCTAAAGTTACTGAGATAAGCGACGGTTAAATGGCTAAAGTTACTGAGATAACCGCTAGGCTAAAGATGCTCAGATAAGCGACGGTTAAATGGCTAAAGTTACTGAGATAAGCGACGGTTAAATGGCTAAAGTTACTGAGATAAGCGACGGTTAAATGGCTAAAGTTACTGAGATAAGCGACGGTTAACTGGCTAAAGTTACTGAGATAAGCGACGGTTAAATGGCTAAAGTTACTGAGATAAGCGATGGTTAAATGGCTAAAGTTACTGAGATAAGCGACGGTTAAGAGGCTAAAGTTACTGAGATAAGCGACGGTTAAATGGCTAAAGTTACTGAGATAAGCGACGGTTAAGAGGCTAAAGTTACTGAGATAAGCGACGGTTAACTGGCTAAAGTTACTGAGATAAGCGACGGTTAAATGGCTAAAGTTACTGAGATAAGCGATGGTTAAATGGCTAAAGTTACTGAGATAAGCGACGGTTAAATGGCTAAAGATGGTTCAAGATCGCTCGTACTGAGAAAAGGAATAAACTATGGAGTTCAGAGAACGCAACAAGCCAAGCACCTTGAACTGCCTCGGCTGAATCTCCCTGGTCACGCTCAGTAGGTCGTCCGTCTCCGTCTCGCCCATGGGGAACAGGACCTCCCCGATGATGTGGTCGCGCGAGAACCTGTCGAAGCTCAGCACAACAAAGTGCAGGCTGGCGGACTTCACCTGGGCCGGGCGCATCCCGTAGAAGCTGAACGTCTCCTCGTACACAGGGCTGCAGGTCTTGCGCAGCACGCGGGTCTTCACTTTGTGCCGCTTCTCCGGCAGCAGCTGCAGCTTCACGTAAGGATCCGAGGAGCCCAGGTGGGCGTCCTTGGCCGGCAGGTCCTCGCAGCGGACGATGGTCACCAGCAGAGTTTGCTTGCACTTGTCGTACAGAACAGAGAAGGTCAAACTGCCCAGATTGCCGGCCGCCTCCTCCGCCTGCGGTCCCGTGTCGGACACCGGCGAGTTGCCCTCGGACATCATCTGCAGCGCGTCCGGGGTTGTCGGCGACTCGCCCTGCCGCTGCTGCTGCTGCTGCTGGCGCTGCTGCTGGTTGTGCAGCGAAAGGTTCCGGCTGATCTTCTGGGCCCGGCCCTCCTCGGCCAGGCTGCGCTTGATGACGCTGGACAGGCGGAAGCCGGGCGACTCTTCGCGACGGCGTTTCAGCGACTTGTAGCCGTAGGTTGCCAGCCCGGCGACGGCGAACACGGCGCCAACGGTCAGGGCCACGACCGCGCCGATGCTCATGCCGCCCAGACTCACTGCGGGATGGGGTAGCGCGACTCTCAGCTGTTACATGTAAGCCCCCTGAGCACTGGCCATGCCACAGCCAAACTCAACTAATCGATACAGTCCCATTTACAGACCTCACTTGAGCCCGAATACAAAGTAAAGGTTTAGGAACCCATTTTCAGGGACAGTGACGACTAACTAACAAACTATATATCTCGTAAAAGACCTGCAAGCTCTAGAACAGGGGTCGGCAAACTTTATTAGCTCAAGAGCCGGATAGAGAATCTATAGCTCATTACTGCGGGCCAGCGGAGTGGAGAGAAGAGACGGCATAGAGAAGAGAGAAGAGAGATAGGAGAAAGTAGAGACGAAGGTATAAGGGAGAAGAGAGGAGATACGAGATGAGAGATGAGAGACGAGAGACGAGAGGAGAGAAGAGGAGAGAGGAGATACGAGAGAAGAGAAGAGAGACGAGTGAGGAGAGAGAGAAGAGAAGAGAGACGAGTGAGGAGAGAGAGAAGAGAAGAGAGACGAGTGAGGAGAGGAGAGAAGAGACGCGAGACGAGAGATGAGAGACGAGAGGAGAGAAGAGAAGAGAAGAGGAGAGAAAAGAGAGGAGATTATTAGAGAGAAGAGAGCTGAGAAGAGACGCAAACCTGGAGCGGGCCGGATTGCTGTTGTAAATTTCAAAGGACCCGAGGAGGTTTAGCGGGCCGGGAGTTGCCGACCCCTGCTCTAGAATACGAGCTATCTCTTATCTCCCAACCAACTACCCAGAGCTGAATGTCACTAAACTTGAAACTCACCTGGTTGCATAGCGGAATCAGCTGATCCGTGCATAGGCCGAATCACTGGCGCCATAATTTGTTAAACAGCTTCAGTCGCCTCAGCTGCTGCTGCTAAATGACGCGCGATCGGCTACTGGGCTCGCTCACTCACGGTGAGATCTCCAGAACATGCAGGCAGGTAGAAGCAGGGTAGAAAAACTCGGCAACAAGATGTAAAAGATGTAAAAGATGCGGCAGAATCAGCCGGGAGTCAACTCCTGGCTGCTCGATTTTTTGCTATCGTTTCTTCTCCTCTCTCTCTCTCTATCTCGCCCCGAATCTGTCTGCAGGCCGGAGCACAGCGAGTGCGCGCGCGAGAGAGAGAGCCTCCTTGGGGCGCCGGGCGGGAACTTATAGAGATCCCCCTTCCCCGCATGCGTCGATCTCTGCTGGCCCTCCGCGGCGGCGGGGAGAGGCGGGAACGGAAGGAAAGATGGAGAGAGCGACAGAGAGAAAGAGCCTCGCTGCGTACGGTGCACGGAGGGAGGAAAAGTGTGTGGGATAAAAATAGAAGTAAAGCCTTCATACAAGGATGCTGGTACCGCGACTCAATCCGAAGGGATTATGGAGATGGAGAAGACGGCCGAGGGATAGAGAAAGAGGATAGAAATGCTGGGGCAAGGAAATGCGGCCAGCGCTCAGAATGGCCGAGCCACGTTGCACAGCCTGAGCTGTACTCAACCCAGCCTTCAGGCCTGCGGCTTAACGTCTCCCTCCCCCCATCTCGTTGCCTCCTACGCAGAATGAGAGGCTGGCGTCCTACGCTCCCTAAACTCCCCACTTTCTGTGGGCCTTGCTGAGTCTTTTTCATCTTTTCTCCGCTGCCTGCCTGCTTTTGCAGTCCCCCCCCATTTCCTGCCAAAGGCCAGCCAGGCTGCAGGGAGTTGCCGGACGCCTCCTGCTTGACTATCGGAGCAAGAGATTGGCGTAGGATGGGGCGGGCATCGCAGAGAGTCCTCTCCTCCCTCCCGATCCCGATGTCCCGAGCCCGGCGGGCTGACTCGGCTGACTCGGTAGGCTATGGGAGCAGCTGAGCCCCCCCCCCTCCCTCGGGCAGCTGCAATCTGGGATGGGGCATCCGGGCTGAGGGCTCACAAATCAACGAGAGATGAGCCGCAGCACTGCGATGCAGGGCGGAGGCTGGAGGGGCTGGAGAAGAGGCTTGTGAACACACACACACACACACACACACACACACACACACACACACACACACTCACACACACACATGCGCACCAAGCCTTCTTAGTTTCTGCTGTATGCACGGGGCGCCCTATAGAGGAGCCTCTATTTGTTCCCCCATCGGCCACCTTGCATTAGCGAGAGGATCGGGAGTGACTGGAGTGAAATCGGGAGTGAGTGGGAACGGGGAGGACAGGCCGGATCCCCCCTGTGCTCAATGCTCTGCCTAGCAACCAAGCCAGTCAGTTAATCACCGTGGAGGGACTGAAAACCGCCGTATCCCTTTCCCAACCTCAAATCCACATCCTCTCTGATGGCTGGCCAGGTGCGCTAGCGGAACTATCGGATAGTGAGGATGCGAACATCGCCTGCCTGCAGACTCTCATTGTTGCACTTTTTCATACGAACGAATCGCCAAATCCATTTATTTGCGTCTTCAAGCTCAGGACAGGAGAAGCAAAGCTTTCGTGGTCTGCTTCATTTTCACCCCGAAGACAAATAAACTTCCCAGAAATAGTCTCTTCGTTTAGGATTAAAAAACCTTTGTAGCTTCGTGTAATTTCATGCGCGTGAAAAATCGATATTTATGCAAAAAGCAAATTACAAAACATAATAGGCCCGAGTCACTTGTTTTCTGTTAATATGGAGCAGTCTATAAATAAACATTAATATTCGAACACAGGTAACAATGATGGGTTTAAGCATTCGCAGCAGGGCCCGCTCTGCTCAAGATGATGAAGGCTCGCCTCGCAGCTTCTCCAGTTCCCCTGTAGCCTGCTGAGTTGAGCTCTGCGCCACCACACTGGCAATCATGGCCTGCGTGTTCCACCTGCAGAGACGAGAAGTACAAGGCAGGTGAGATTAATCCGACTCGCGTTCAGTTTGGGTGCTGAAAGCAAAAAAAATTCTAAGAAAACAAAGCTTGAGCAGCTGGCAAAGCAGAGCAGATGTAGAACAGAGTCTTCTGTGTGCAAGTTAGACTAGATCAGCGTTCGAGTTTTAGTTTTGTGCGTGCTGAGCATTAGCAACTCAAAGTTCCGCTACTCAAATCTGGCCACAAGCACGCCGGTGCTAATTAATTAAAAGCAAAACATAGAGCGCATGAAAACAAAGGATTGGATGTATGGATAGATCACTCTGATAGAAAGCAAGTTCTCATTGCTGATGCAAGAAAGCCAAGTATTCACAGTGAAAGAGGCTGACTGTTCTAAATAAAAGCAATTCTTTTCTTTACTACATTATTTGGAGCAGCAAGGCGCGTGCATCAGAGAAGCGCCGCCATCGAGCTTCTCAGTGTCGCAGGTGACTTTGCCGTCCAGCAGCCGTACCTGCGCTGGCAACGCTGAATTCAAGAATGAGGAGAGAATTATATGGACATTACTCGATCGCTTGCGCACAGTATTGCGCTCATCAACCACGGCTGTCGCGCGGCACAGACAGTAGGGCTTAAGCAGTGCCATTCGCGACTCAGCCGCTCCAAATGTACTTTTACCTGGTTTGAGGCCCCCTCAAATGAAATGGCGCCTCCTCAAATGAAATGGCGCCTCCTCAAATAAAATGGCGCCTCCTCAAATGAAATGGCGCCTCCTCAAATGAAATGGCGCCTCCAAAATGGCCCCAAAAAGCCCCCTAGGCTACGCCTTCAAGGCATGCTCGTGGTTCCTTTATACGTGACATTACAGCTGTAGCTGAGTACATCCGGTAGACGACTCGAAGAAACGAGATACGACCGACGACCGTATTAGCCGAGATGAGAATAAGGTTTTGCAATAGCGCGCTGCGAGTGTGCGGTGTGTGAGATACATCAATACCTAAGTTACGCTGCGCAGCAAACATCAGAGCAGCTGAGCTAATACGAGTATTGGCTACATCATCATCTGGCATCTCTGGCATCTGCATTGCATTGCTCTTTAATGTAGGCCCCACCAGTGTCATCTGATCGCGTGTTCTAGCAAAGAGATCAATAGGCAAGGCAAAAAGCAGACAGGTAGAGACAGAGCCACCTGCTACAATTTAACCTGCTCTTAATCTCTGTATCTCCTCCCCTCAGCCTCTTCTTTCCTTTCTATTTCACCATGGACGTGGCGATAAGCCGGCTTGTGTCCCATCTGAAAGCGAATACAAGGATTAAATGTTGAACACGCCAGGCACGGAGTTATATATAGCAAAGGAGGGACACATGGTTATGTGTACATAATGTACAGATTAACTAAGTTTTTCTATTTTTCATACCTAAAGTGGCAGCAGCCACCTCAAGCCTAACCCAGCTTACATCAATCAGTATTGAACCAATTAACACTTCCCCTCTATCCCAATTTTATTGCTCCCTACCCAACGCGAACGCGCTGGGTATACATTGACTAAGGGTTTCCTTATCTTTTTTCTTTCCCCCAAGCGACAGCCACTTCAAGTCCAACCTTGTGCCCTATTTTTATTGCTCTCTAACTCACACGAACGCACTGGCTATGTACATTGCCTAAAGGTTTTCTTTCCCCCAAGCGACAGCCCCTTCAAGCCCAACCTTATGCCCTATTTTTATTGCTCTCTAACCTACACGAATGCGCTGGCTATGTACATTGCCTAAAGGCTTTCTATCCCCCCAAAGCGACAGCCACCTCAAGCCCAACCTTGTGCCCTATTTTTATTGCGCTCTAACCTACACGAATGCGCTGGCTATGTATATTGCCTAAAGGTTTTCTATCCCCCAAAGCGACAGCCACCTCAAGCCCAACCTTGTGCCCTATTTTTATTGCTCTCTAACCTACACGAATGCGCTGGCTATGTACATTGCCTAAAGGTTTTCTTTCCCCCCAAAGCGACAGCCACCTCAAGCCCAACCTTGTGCCCTATTTTTATTGCGCTCTAACCTACACGAATGCGCTGGCTATGTATATTGCCTAAAGGTTTTCTATCCCCCAAAGCGACAGCCACCTCAAGGCAACCCCTGCCTCTGAATAGCCGCATAAGTTTTATCCTTTTGCCTCATTTTTTTCCTTCTGAACTCTACCCCATACTGAATACTAATTGTAGGCTGTAGCCATGATTTTATTTCACCCATCTTTTTAACTGTGACTGAAACTTTAGTAGGGCAAATTTGTATAATTTTATAAATATTTAAAAGTCTTGAAAAAGTTATTCAATGCAAAAGCTGATTAGATTTATTTTAAGCAAATTTCTTTCATATCAAAGGCAAATGGAGTAAAGCCGAGGGATAGATTAATGCTATAAATTGACATTAACAAAAGCATGCTAGATAAACGCAGCCACAATCGTAAGGATAAGAATATGTACTAATATACATAATGAATAAACTCACTGTTTCTTCTTCTCCTTCTCTTTGACCTCCTTCTCCTTGCCGCCGGCCTCCTTGGCCAACGCCGGGGCGGCCAGCACCAGCCGTAAGAAGGCGGGCTCCGGCCGGCTGTCCCCAGCGGGGAAGGCGGGCTGTGAGACGTCGCGCACGCACAGCACGTACTCCCCTGGCCGGGCGAACCGCTCGTCGCCAAGTCGCTTTTGGCGGAGCCGGCTATCCTCTGTGTTGCCATGCGGGGTGGGGCAGATATACAAAGCTAGCTGATTTAAATGGGAAAAGCATTTCTGGGATCGGATTAACTAATAAGAAATCGCTCACATCAATCTACTTAGGAACCGATTTTCACAATCTTGACTTTCCGTGTACAACACAATTCATTCTTATAACTTCTTTACGACCTTCCCCTGTCCCATTTCCCACGCTTCCCGTCCTTCTCTAATCGCGACCGCCACGCCCAGAGTGACTCCGAATCTCAACGACTTTAAAAAAATCCCACAAAAATTTCAACCCAACGATCTCGTCTCAAATCTACTCCTCAGATTCCACCTCCAAATTTATCTTCTCGCATCAGACATCTTCAAATCCCATCTCCTTAGATCCCATCTCCTCAGATCCCATCTCCTCAGATCCCATCTTCTCAGATCCCATCTCCTCAGATCCCATCTCCTCAGATCCCATCTCCTCAGATCCCATCTTCTCAGATCCCATCTCCTCAGATCCCATCTCCTCAGATCCCATCTCCTCAGATCCAATCTCCTCAGATCCCATCTCCTCAGATCCCATCTCCTCAGATCCCATCTCCTCAGATCCCATCTCCTCAGATCCAATCTCCTCAGATCCCATCTCCTCAGATCCCATCTCCTCAGATCCCATCTCCTCAGATCCCATCTCCTCAGATCCCATCTCCTCAGATCCCATCTCCTCAGATCCCATCTCCTCAGATCCCATCTCCTCAGATCCCATCTCCTCAGATCCTAAATTCTAACACTCCATAAAGCATTGAGCATGCACCCAGACATCATCAACAAAGACCCAAATTCCATTCAACAGCCTCACCGTCTTTATCCCGGCCCTTCTTTTTCTTAGCCGACGTCGCCGATGCCACCGCTGCCGCGGTCGCCGCCGCCCCTCCCATCGACAAGGATGCCGCCGTCGAGCCAGCTGGAGCCGCGGCCGAGGCCGGCGCCAAGATGACGGCTCCGTCGCGCTCGTCCAGGGCAGCGTAGGGCCGGTAGAGCGAGTGCGGCCTGGGCAGCACCAGGTCGGCGAAGCTGGCGCGGCCCTCCAGCGTGGCGACGGTTGAAATGCCAGGCGGTGGAGGCGGCGGCGAGTAAACTCGGAATGTGGCGGCGCCCGACGGGTCATCTGCGGCGAAGGGAGGGGACGGCTGAGCCTGGGACTGGAGGACTGCGAGGCTCTGGGACTTGCTGATTTTGGGAGTCTTTTGTTTTGAGACTTCAGTGTTCCAGGACTAATCTAGGAGTATTGCGGGACTTTAGGATTTTGAGGGTTGGTATTTTGAAGGTTTGAGATTTTGGGGGTTTGGGAGTTTAAGGGTTTGGGATTTTGGAGAGTTGGGATTTTGGGGGTTTGGAATTTTGGGATTTTGGGAGTTTGGGATTTTGGGAGTTTGGTGGTTAGGGAGTTCGGGGGTTTGGGATTTTGGGGGTTTGGGATTTTGGGGGTTTGGGATTTCGGGGTTTTTTATTTTGGAGGTTTGGGATTTTGGGGGTTTGGTGGTTAGGGAGTTCGGGGGTTTGGGATTTTGGGGGTTTGGGATTTTGGGAGTTTTGGAGTTATTTGGGATTTGGGAGTTTGGGATTTTGGGAGTTTGGTGGTTAGGGAGATTGGGGGTTTGAGTTTTTGGGGTTTTTGGATTTTGGAGGTTTGGGATTTTTAGGGTTAAAGTTTGGATCAATAGCAACGAGATTTGAATGAAACTGCTACAACTGCTAAAGTTCACAGTCAAGAGGCAGTGTACATGATAGCAGGCCTCTTCAATGAAGTACTGAGTGCATTTATTAACAGAGTTTGCCGCAGCACTGATAGCCAAGCTAACAAGCACAATGTCATCAATTCGATAATAGAGATTGGGAAGGTTCGAAAGCAACACTGCGATAACGAAGCCTGCGAAATTGAAGGCTTGAAGTCACGCTCTCGTTGAGTGCGGCTTGAGTGCGTGACTTTTATCGTGTAGGCTATCTGCCTGCCGGTTCCACATTGATCTAAAAGGTCACGCCATAACTTATTTTAGCGCGCGGGACTTATTAATTTGACATTACGCTTTGGGTCTCTCTGTTTGTCTTTGTTTGTCTCTTGATTGTCTGTGTTTGTCTCTTGATTGCCTGTGTTTGTCTCTTGATTGTCTGTGTTTGTCTCTTGATTGCCTGTGGTTTTCTGTGTTGTCTTAGATTGATCTTTTCTGAGCCAATCAAATAAGCCTGGTAGACAGACAAAAAGTTTCTAAAAACCTTCGCCAACAGCAGGCGCACCAGCCACCCTGGGTGCAGCGGTAGGGTTGTTTGCAGACTCAAGTTCTGTAGCTGACGCCGCAGCCTTCTCGCCTCCCGTCTCCGGTTGAGCCGGCTGCTCTTCCTGCTCCGTAGTTCCAGCAGTCGCTGCCGCCGCCGCAGCAGCCGCCTCAGCTTCGAGGAAAGCTTGGTAGGCGGTCGACTCGGACAGAGGAAATTCCACAACCTGGTAGCCGCTGTGGAGTGGGGTTGGCTTCTGTTCAGCGCTGCTATCGGTTCTTCTTGACAAATTTTTGCCGAAATTAAGTTGGTGGTGGAGTGAGATTGGGGGAGGAGTAAGGTTGGGGAGGAGTGAGGTTGGGGAGGAGTGAGGTTGGGGAGGAGTGAGGTTGGGGAGGAGTGAGGTTGGGGAGGAGTGAGGTTGGGGAGGAGTGAGGTTGGGGAGGAGTGAGGTTGGGGAGGAGTGAGGTTGGGGAGGAGTGAGGTTGGGGAGGAGTGAGGTTGGGGAGGAGTGAGGTTGGGGAGGAGTGAGGTTGGGGAGGAGTGAGGTTGGGGAGGAGTGAGGTTGGGGGGAGTGAGGTTGGGGAGGAGTGAGGTTGGGGAGGAGTGAGGTTGGGGAGGAGTGAGGTTGGGGAGGAGTGAGGTTGGGGAGGAGTGAGGTTGGGGAGGAGTGAGGTTGGGGAGGAGTGAGGTTGGGGGGAGTGAGGTTGGGGGGAGTGAGGTTGGGGAGGAGTGAGGTTGGGGAGGAGTGAGGTTGGGGAGGAGTGAGGTTGGGGAGGAGTGAGGTTGGGGGGAGTGAGGTTGGGGAGGAGTGAGGTTGGGGGGAGTGAGGCTGGTGGTTTACTGAGGTTGACTTCTCATCACCAAGCTTTTGCTTTAGCACTGGCCGCCCATCTGCCTCAGGGAGCCTGCTGCTAGGTTTGCTGCAATTATCTTATTTTTATTTGAAAACTCAAAGCAGATCTCTACAGATGGAGGCCAATCAAGTTCTCGATAACGAGTTGCCTTCTATTCAGAAATTTTCTATACAAAGGCCGAGGAACACGCGAGAAACGAGATTGCAGGTGCAATTAAAAGCAAACTAGGTGCTGACAATTTTGGCTAATCTAACTTATCCATGAATTGCAAAACACAAGTTCTGCTCAGCAGCCCGAACTTACAACGGAGTTTGCAGCGGTTCCTCAGCGATGTCCTCGATCTGGTGGAACAGCGAGACGCCGTTCGCCGGCCGGTGGTCCTGAAAGCCGGCGAAGACCTGGAGCTGCCGGCCGCTCTCTGGCCGGGACGGAGGGAGTTGGGGTTTAGGTGAGTAAGGCGTGAGGTTGCGGGGGGTTGAGGCGGGTGTTGGATGAGGGTGTAGGGCTGAGGAGGGTTTAGGGCTGAGGAGGGTGTAGGGCTGAGGAGGGTGTAGGGCTGAGGAGGGTGTAGGGCTGAGGAGGGTGTTGGGCTGAGGAGGGTGTAGGGCTGAGGAGGGTGTAGGGCTGAGGAGGGTGTAGGGCTGAGGAGGGTGTAGGGCTGAGGAGGGTGTAGGGCTGAGGAGGGTGTAGGGCTGAGGAGGGTGTAGACGGAGGAGGGTGTAGGGCTGAGGAGGGTGTAGGCGAAGGAAAATTAAAGCCGAAGATTGAGATTAAGTATTCAGGTATTCAAGTGAATTCTTAGTGGAGTGGGAGTCTGCTGTATAATGTTAAAAAAGTCAAGTGCCTCACACAACACAAGGGCAGCTGCTGCAGAACTCACCCACATGCATAACCTGGCCATCCTCGGACAACACTTCCACTTCCAGGCTAAACGGCTCTCCCTGAGTCAGGTGCAGCGCACCGTGCAGGTGGTTGCTAATGATGATGCGGCCAGCCCTGTTCACCGGCTTGTTGCCGCTCCACAAGCCGTCATAGACGATGCCGGAGCAGTGGGCCATGCGGCCCTGGCCGTGGTACATGTCGTTGAAGAACTGGCCCTGGGTGTGGTGCGGTTTTTGACTGTACTTCTTAGCGGAGTTGGGGTGGGTGCGGGAGTTGGGGTGGGTGCGGAGTTGGGGTGGGTGCAGGAGTTGGGATGGGTGCGGGAGTTGGGGTGGGTGCGGGAGTTGGGGTGGGTGCGGGAGTTGGGGTGGGTGCGCGAGTTGGGATGGGTGCGGGAGTTGGGGTGGGTGCAGGAGCGGAGTGTGTGGAGTGAAGTTTTGTTCTGCGTCAAGATGACTACTTACATGTAGTACCTACTTTTATTTCTTTCCTTTTCTGAAATCGGCTATAAATTGTGATTGAAAGGCACAAAGCCAGCCTCTAAGACTGTTTAATTATCTTCTAAGAGCAAGCTACAAAGCACAGAAAGTGAAAGCAGCCGAGTTGCCGAGCTCACCTCATAGATTGATCCGTCGGCAGCCTCCAGACAGCCCTGGCCCTGACGCTTGTCTCGAATCCAGTCGCCATCGTAATGATCGCCATTGCTGCGGAAAAATACGACAATTATTGCTTGTCCGCAGCTGGCTACTATAAGTATAAAATGAGTCACATTAATAGTACAATCACCTGTAGCGCATCTGGCCTCTGCCGTGCCGTTTGTGGCAATGAAATTCGCCCTCGAACACCTCGCCGCTGGGGTAGGTGAGCCGGCCCCGGCCGTGGTACTGGTTCCTCTGCCACTCGCCCTCGTAGCCGCCACCCCTGGCGTACTTGATCACCCCGCTGCCGTTGTACTCGCCGTTGAGAAATTCTCCGGAATAGTCGCTGCGCTGTAGTGCGCTGTGCTTCACGCCTGAGCCGGTGATCTCGCCCTGGTCGAATGAACCTTCATAAAAGCTGCCATCGGCCATGACCAGCTTGCCGTGTCCTGTGTTTTATAATAAAATGCATATACGATCCCACTGTTTAAAATTTCTTTATTTACACTCGTCTTGCCCATTAGACTTCTCGACTCTGGTCAGCCAGTTCTGTCTGGCTGGCGGCGGGCACCAGCTGAACCTCCCCTATCTTGTGTTGCTCTGATGTGTCGCTAGCCGATTGGCTGAGCCGAGCATCACTTTCTCTTTCTCTTTCACTTTCTCTCTCCCCTCTTCTCTTTGTGGCCCTTCCTTCATTTGCCCCAGTCTATCATCTCTGCCCTGTGCGTGGGCTGATTGGCTCAGCCCTGCTGCCGTCTCCCCCCTTCCCCCGATTGTTAACTATTTATTTCGCCCTCTAGCTATTTCGCCGATTACCATGCTTCTTTCCGTCCTTCCAGTTGCCTTCGTATCTGTAGAATCCATTCCTGAATTTGTAGACTCCAAAGCCTGCGGGTGAAGTTAATTAAAATTTAGATAAGTGCATTTTGAAAATAAAGTGTGAAAAAACACAGAAAAATATCTTAAGCTTTAGATTTTTCACTTTCCAGCAGAACAGCAGAAAGACGCACACACATTGTTGGTACATGTAACAAATAAGTTTAGAAAACTTTTTAATTGATTTTTTAGTTTTTGTATTAATTTTTTAAGGAAATAAAGCGATAAAGAACAAATTATGACCATCTATAAAATTTTACCGAGCGTCAATTACGATTAGCTTTGTGATATAATATTTACATCAAAAAATGTCAATATTTCCAAAATAGCTGTATTCGATTCATTCGTGAATACGGCATACTTTTCACGCAGCAAGAAATTATCACCAACTACTCTAGCTTGTATTTATTTATTGAAAAGTAGCTAGCTTTTTTAGATTGTCACTAGAAATTCAAATTGTACTTTTTACTCACTTGCTTAAAATTTTCTATTTAAAGTCTTAATAATAGTTCATTACCAAAGTCTACCGGTAAGTCTAAAATTATATTATTATACTTTTATTACTATATTACCAAACTGCTTTTCGTTTTTTCGTTTTTTCTAGCTCCAATTTAAAAAATAGTTTTATTACCATTTTTCTGCTGATTGGCTCTTTCTCCGATGTAAACATCTTTAAAGTCATTCTCCATCGTTATTTTATTTTTGGATTAATACGGTTTGGTTAATAAAAAAAATTGAATCAGTTTTCAATTCAGTAAAGTTTATTTAATATCGTGCGGATTTCAACTGAATCCTAAAAAAAATATAACTGTTAAACGGTACAGATTTATCCGAAAAAATGTTATGAAGTTCTTTCAAATAAAATAAAACTATTTACATTAGTTTTGAAATACTGATTTGTTTTTAGAAAAATTATTTTTGATTGAATAACAAAATTAACTGCGCAGCTGTGTAAGAACTATTATTAGCATGAATAGTTTAACTTACTACATCTTAAGTTTTGTTTTACTACTACATTAACGTCAAGGTTTTAACATTAAAAACTTCCAGATACCGGGACCTCAGCTTAAAATTAGTAGGCTTAATTGTAGGCTTAATTACTTGTCATATATACATGGCACTAAAAAGTAAAAAATTAAAATTCGTTGCTCTCATATACTGTTAACTCAATCGGAGCACGATCTTTGACTTGTTGGCAGAACTCCCCGGCCCGAAGAATTCAGAATCAGAATAGAAACAGGGCAAAAATAAAAATGCCTGCAGATGAAATTTACCCGTCTTATTTGCACATGCTTGTCATGTAAATTTTGTATTTGGATTTTGCATCAATAATTCTTCAATTCTACAATTTGACTGCATCATCATCGCTTCGCGCGGCGTCAATTTACAGTGTATATATACTGCATGTAACCATGGGTTTCCTAGTGTAAGTTAGTAGGGATGTTCATTATATTAAATCTGCTTGGTTAGGGAGCTAGTGCATATAGTTTTGATATCATTTGTGTACGAAATAATTAAATAATAATCATAACACATTTTAATGTATATCTCGCATGAGGGCTAGGGATCTCGTAATTATACGGTTGAATTTTTTAGCACTTTTTTACCTTATTCTGTAAATACTATATTAGGCGATGGTGAAATTCGCGCAGGTGGCAACATTACACACGCCTGCTGTTGTCCACCGTTAATTACATGTATGAACCGCTGGATTTCCCCCTACCCGAAGTTCAGATACACAGCTGTATGCATGGGTTTTATCCCGCATGCACGAGCTGAATGTCATACAGCAGTCGTATTTTAACGGATCGACTGCATGAGAAAAGAGCCATACGGGGCTTGAAGAAGTCGTACAGCAGGTTGGCAGCTGCATAGGCCAATTAGCTTCAAGCACCAGCATGATGTCAAACAGCTCAGTGCAGTATTTGCCCAGGTGACACCATATATAGTTTCTGTTGCTGCTGCACAGGATGAAAAAAATGAATGTTTGACTTGAGACAAAGCGGAGGCGTTTTAGGGGTTTGTGAGGAAGCAATGAAACTGTCGCAATTTTTTCTTCATTAAAGAGCGCGCATGCTCAAAAATGCTTGCTGCTATTAGGAGAAGCAAAACTTCTATGAGGTAGAATCCACAGGAGCGCCTCTATGACGATCGATGAATACTTTTTTTTCTTCAGAAAGCAGATTTTAATTGCGTGAAAAATGATGATACATTTAAGGTCCCCTAGCTAGCTGTATCAATTTTCTCAGTTGAAAAATCTGCTTATGCAAATCAATAAAGCTTAAACACATAGTTTTTGGTCATTTTAAATGGGCCTCTCATTCGTGTTCTATATATATTTCCAGAAAAACTTTGTTGCGTCAAAGAATCGAATTTTACAATTAGGAGCATTTATTTATTTTCTTATTATGAAAGGTGTCATAGCTATTACATGTATATAATCATCATACGATATCTAGTATGTCGATATGAAATTTGTTATAACTAACTAGCTACATGTACATGTAAATAATTATCGTACTTGCAGCCAAAAGTACAGAAGAATGAAAAAAGCAAATGGAAAAAAATTAGTGCGGAGAATCAATTTGTATGATCGAGTATCTTTACTACTGTACACGTTTCAAAATTTCAAACAATCGCGAACGTCTGGTCAGTGTGAAGCTATAATAATAGCGTCAATTCTGACTGTCCTGTCGACCAGCGACGGCCGTCATGTCGTTATTCCTAGAAACAATCTGCATCAGGTTGGTGAGGGTCGCCTTGACCAGGCAGGCCTGCACAAGGCTAAACGACAGCATAAACAGGATTCTCATTGTGCTGTGGTGCGTGACAATGTCCGGATAGCAGGTGACGAGTTTCTCATTGCGATAATAGCTGTGAGAGCAGACGTCGCAGCAGTAGAGAAAGGGGTGGGGATAGGTGGTGGCCTCGCCGCAGCAGTAGGTCGGACACAGGTAGGACAGGTTCGCCTGGCCGAGGAAATTTTCGTAGCAAATCTCGTCGGCCAGACAGACGGACTTATTGAGAGTCTGGATAGCTGTCATGCAGATGATGATGAAGCTCTTCGAGTTACGTAATGACTTCATTTTTGTCCGTATTCCAATGAGTTCTTTCAACTGCAAACTCTAAACGTTTCGCTACTTTCTAGAGTATCTGTTTGACTTATATTTAGTTTTTAAGCTTTTTAGTCTGTGGCTCTAATTCTATTCGCTATTCACAGGAGGGCTGTGCATGAGTGCACCCGACTACCGAGCTCACACGCTCACACGGGGTGTACAGCTGGCGGCCCTGACTTTCTATAATCGTCATACATGATCTACTCTTCTTGTGCCTTGCGGGGGGTTGGCCTTCAATGGGTGTGAATCGCCCGATCGACAGCCCCGGACCAAATTTGGTGCACAATCCCAAATCAACGATCAGGCCGCGCGTGCACCCGGAATAGAAGCAGTAGGAGCGGGAGTCAGACGCGCTTAACGCTGAGTTGCTCTGCCCGGCCCTCCCTCATTCTATGTTGCAGATTGCTTATTTAGTCTTAGGGGTATTTTTATATCAATTTGAAGAACTTTCGCTCCAACCTAAAATCCAACAGACAAAAGCAATCATCTTATTAGAGGCAGGGGGGTTGTGTGCACCCTTGCGCACTTTAAGCGACATAGGCACACAACCGGCGAGAGGCATTACTGCCCATTCCGCCGACTCCCCTGAGCAGGCATACAAGCGCGCGGATACGTACGCAGGCACACACTCACACAAGAGTGTACAGCGGCCCTAACTTTATATTATCGTTAGGCATGTACACTTCACTGCGCCTTGGGGGGTTGGCTCTCAAGGCCGTTAATTGCACGAGCAGAGCCAAGCCGAGATTCCAATTCAGCCCCAATTTATGTAACTGCACTTGGAATCGAGCCTGGGTCGCTGGCACACCAGAGCAGCTGCGCTACCGCTGGGCTACGGCCCCCCAAAAAGCAATCCTCCCAATTGTTATTCCGAAATCAACAAGAAAGTCGGACGATTACTATATAGCTAGTTTACCTAATAGAGCAGGGGCAAGGACTACTCAAGTAACATATATATAGGACGCAACACTCGAAATCTATGGTAAATGTTTTGAAGGCAAGCCGAAAAATACACTACAGAGATAGGAGGTTTTAATTTTTTCAGCACAAAAATTGTTACTGCTTTCGATAGTAGAAAGACCCAATGTTCATCTTTTGATATGCTGTGCCTTTCTTTAGCTCTATTGATATTCATGAAGCTTCTTGTTCAGAAAATTAGGATTCTATGCTAATGTTTTATTCTACGTACATCCTGTACCTAAAAATAAAAAAATGCATGGCACTGCTCCAAACAGGTTCATAGGTTCTATGAATCTATTTTATCATCTCTGTTACACATATTGTTACACAGTCAGCTAAGAATAACAAAATGGATTCATAAAACCAATGAGCTGAGCCGTGCCATTTTAATGATTTTTAGGCACAGGAGACATGCAAATGTACGTAGAATAAGAATTGAACATTGAATCCTAATTTTCTGAACAAATGCTTTATGAATATCAATAGAGCAATAAGAAAGGCACAACATATTAAAAGATGAACATTGGGTCTTTCTCCTATCGAAAGCAATAACAATTTTTGTGCTGAAAAAATTAAAACCTCCTATCCCTGTAGTGTATTTTTCGGCTTGCCTTCAAAACATTTACCCTTGAGTTGTCCTTGAGCAGGGGTCGGCAAACTCCGGCCTGCGAAGCCGATCTCTATCCGGCCCTCGGGTCCTTTAAAACTTCATCAATATAGCAACCCGGCCCGCTCAAGATTGACATCTTTTTCTCAGCTCTCTTTCTGTTTCCTTCTCCATTGTCTTACATGTATCGCTCTTCTCCGCTCTCGTCTTATCTTTTCTCTCATTCATTAATTCATATCTTATCTATCCGATCCTTGTTATTTCCTTTCTCCTGTAGAGCTTCTCAGCAGACAGCATCCAATGCGGATTCGAACTCCTGTGAGCTGCATTGTCCTCAGCTGCATCTGCATGACAGGTTGCAGCCAATCGGATTGCCGCCGATTTCTGTATAAATATCTAGCATTACCGTGCAGTCGGATTCCTGCTGCACTGCAGGTAGAGACAACTTCTATATGCAGAGGAGACCTCCGACTCAAGCTCCACTCTCAGTGCAACTCCTGTCGCTCGCTCTGATTCGGACCAGCACTCGCAAACGAAGACTGCCAGCTAGCTAAGTGAAAGAAGGGACGAAACAGAAGAGAACTAAAAGGAACAAATTGACAGTCAGCCATCCGTTCAGCCGCTGCACACGATCGCCTTGGCCCGGTGAGTGCCCTAACGGCCCCGACGGAAATTATAACCGTAGATGTCCCCAGCGGGTTCTTCGGTAGCTATGCGGTAGCAGATTGATTAATCCGCCTTATTTCTGGCAACGCGAGTTAATGTCCGCAAAACAGGACGCATTAGCCTCAATAATGGTGATAAAAATCACATTTATATCGAAGCCTACAGCGCGGCAACTTTTTTATGGTTGAGCAATGCCAAGAAATCAGAATGTTATTGCTTTCACTGCATCAGAACACGTGCATTTCCACCTTTGAATTATGAATATCCCGGATACCGAATCGGCCATAGCCTTGCATTTCTTCCTAAAGTTATGCCTTTGCTTTTCAATCAAAGCCACAGACAGAAGCAGATAATAAGATACCGTTATAAAATTCCATTTTGGAGTCATTTGGGCACAAGACAGCAATAACATCGCCAAAACGACTTGGCTTCTTATGAATCATGCAGGTGTTGGGGCCGCGGGTACAGACTGCATGGCAGTCGACTCAAGATAGGCAGCAGCAGCAACTAGAGAGCGAGTTCTGCGAGCAAGGTTTCATTCGTACGAGTATAGACAATAGATATATTCAGGTGAAGCTCAGGTGGAGCTGCCTGCATGGGAAGTTATCCTACAGGTCACAGGAGGCATCCATACGGCAGACTGCAGTACCCAGTTGGCAGGAATGTTCCCAGGCAAGCAATCGCTGTTAAACAGCAGCAGTTGTTTGCTAGCAGAGCACGACAGGATCGATTTTAAGAATTCTGCTAGCGGAACACTTATCCCGTATCCGAGCACAGCTCTAGATGAGGCTTTGATAGATAAGACACAGTTTTCTTTTCATTCATCGCTCAAAAAATTGAGTGTAGCTAATACACTCGTTACAATATAGAAATGTTAAGAATCCACGGGATAAAAATATAAAACACAAGAGAAATCACACCTCTACTAGCGTAGATTCTTACGAGCACATTGAACATTTCATCCATGCAGAGCCGGCCCCGTCTGCTATGATGCTCAAGCTGTGCCTGTTTCTGCTAATGCCGATGGTCTGGGGAACTGGTGACGCGATGCCACAAAAATTACCGACTGACGAAGCCGGATCGACCAGCCGACGGAGCATTTTCTCTGGCGTTCTCGGCAAGCGCTCGGAGCCCATTGCTATCCCAATTAAAGCTTTGCTGCCGCAGGAGGAAGACGATTCAAAGCTAATTGAGGGATTGGAAGACGTCGCTATTGTTCCACAACCGAAAAAGCGAGAAGCTAATTCTGGAAATAGAGATAGGTACTCTGGACTTCTTGGAAAGAAAGCAGTGTACTCCGGCCTGCTCGGGAAGCGAGCGATGTACTCCGGGCTTCTTGGAAAGCGAGATATGTACTCTGGACTTCTTGGAAAGAAAGCAATGTACTCCGGCCTGCTCGGAAAGCGAGCGATGTACTCTGGACTGCTCGGAAAGCGAGCGATGTACTCTGGACTGCTCGGAAAGCGAGCGATGTACTCTGGACTGCTCGGAAAGCGAGCGATGTACTCTGGACTGCTCGGAAAGCGAGCGATGTACTCTGGACTGCTTGGAAAGCGAGCGATGTACTCTGGACTGCTCGGAAAGCGAGCGATGTACTCTGGACTGCTTGGAAAGCGAGCGATGTACTCTGGACTGCTCGGAAAGCGAGCGATGTACTCTGGACTGCTCGGGAAGCGAGCGATGTACTCTGGACTGCTCGGGAAGCGAGATATGTACTCCGGACTTCTTGGAAAGCGAGATATGTACTCCGGACTTCTTGGAAAGCGAGATATGTACTCTGGACTTCTTGGAAAGCGAGATATGTACAACGGACTTCTTGGAAAGCGAGATATGTACTCCGGACTTCTTGGAAAGCGAGCTATGTACTCTGGACTTCTTGGAAAGCGAAGCGGCTCCTTCGCTTCAAGCAAGGAGAACAAGATTCGTGACTGAACAATATTCTTGGTTGCGTCCGAGAATTCGCAAAGATTTAGAATTAAAAAACGAATACGCTAAACTTAAAAACTTAAACTTAAGAACTTAAAAAAGCAAATAAGTCTAGCAAAAAGATAAGAACTTCGTCAAATATAGTCGCAAGAGCAGACCCGCTTTAGAAAATCAGACACCAGCGCACTGCGACGAATTCCCAAAAATAAACATTTATTTTACTTCTTGCAAAAAATTGAACAGGAGTTTTTCCAGTATTGACTCTGTTGAAATTAATTAATTTAAAATTTTTAAGCATGGCTGATTATAGCCAAAATCTCGGCAACGATGTGCATTGAAGCCGTGCCTATGCAGTGCACATATATTTATTAAACGATTAGACATACAATTTGAGACAGGTGGCGATGCACTTATTGTTGCACACTCAGACAAGTTCTTCACTGGAATATAAGTTGGCAGGTACGAGAGATGATCAAAAAGGTTGTCACTGCTAAATTTTTCAGTACATGGAAGTTTTTAAAATTTGATTTCAGGTGTTACTACAAACACACATTGTTCCATACTTGGGAAAACTTTGTAGCTTTACCTTCTCAGCTCAAGATCTCGTAGTTCTTTTCATCTCGAAAGAAATCGAAGCCCATGGAAGCTGCGGCATCATCTGATGGATTGATGAACCACGCAGTGGGCGACTTAAGGACCTCTACCACCAGCCAGACTGCCGTTGAGCATGTCAGACGAAGACAGGCTGAAGTAGCAGAAGCCTGTGGCATCAACTATGGCAGTGCGCAGTCCATCCTGACCATCCAACTTGGAATGTCAAAATTGTGCCAGGTTGGTGCCAAAAGTAGGTACAAGCATGCCAACAGCTGCTCCACCTGATGCAGTATCGCCGAGACACAAGTTTCTGGACTCTATCTAGACTTTTGTTCTCATTTATTGTTATCCCTTCATGAGTCGGAGGCTAAAGTCTAGAGTATGCAGTGGAAGCGCTACGATGAAGCCACTCTGCTGAAGGCCAAGACAGTGTAGTGTCATCGAGGAAGAAAATAATGAGCAATATTTTCTGGGATCGACAGAGTGCTGCAGATTGAGTGCACTACGCCACATTGCGCCAGCTCAGGGCCATCAAAGAGAAGAGGCTTGTGGTAAGGTCACCAAGGTCACCGTGCAATTTCCTTGCCTCCGTCGGATTTCTGTTTCCAACTTTAAAGAATTCGCTGCTGGGCCAACACTGAGCTCCAGTGACTGGGCTGGCTTCCTCAGTGAACCAGTGGTGCAAACACCTGGATGAGGAGTGGTATTTAGAAGGCAGTTAAGTGCCGCCAGATCGCTGCGTCAAGTACGTGTCAACTGCATGGAAACTTGGATGGAAATTTTCAGGACGTTTGACAATCGCATTGTTGTTTAATTTGTTTCCAGTTAATATTCCCAGTGACAGCTTTTTTATCGTCCCTCATAAAGCTAGCTTACATGCCAGCCGGTTTACAGCACAGATACTAAAATAACCAGATGGGCCACTCAGGCATATATATCTTACATAGTATATCAGCTTTCTACTTTCAGTTCAGTAGCAAAGAAGAATGCATTTAGGCTATTTTATAAAAAAGGCAGCTGAAACGACTAACAAGTTTAGAAGCCCAAGCTTGCAGTCGTAAAGAATTTGCTAATTGGTTTAGCAATAATGTACATTAGCCAGTCCATTGAAATCTACATGGCAGCTTTAGGCTGGAATTCCGAGGAATACAATAAAAATTGGGGCGAGGCGGGGGGCAGTGTAGAAAGGCGCGGTTTAAGGTTTTAAACTGGGGGGCCCATGAAGGGGGTAAGAGCCAATAAATGAGCCTTGGCTTTAAAAATACATTAAAATGCTTCTGTTTAACACACTTCTGAACTGAAAGTAGCTTACACGCAAATGTGCTGAGTGGCCCATCTAGTTATTCTAGTATGTGTGGTTTACAGATTCCTTAATAATATAATATTAATCTGGATAGCAATGATGCTTAATTGATAAAAAAACAGTTCAACTTTAGGAGGCGATAAATATCGGGCACTAGTAGTGATCAACGGGTTTTTAAAGGAAAATTTATTAAACTGGACAGAATGAGGAACAGGGTGAACTAAAACATTATTTTTGCCACTAAATACATAAAATACGAGGGGTGTCCAAAAAGTAGTGACACCTTCAACTGCAGCTCCCGTTCTACAGCTTCCTGTCATTTAAAATTTTAAGAACTAATAGCGGCAAATCTCTTCTATAGACTGCTTTTTTGAATTTTTAAAATTGATACCAGAGAACAAAAGTTATACCCACAAAAGCAACAGCACCCGTATCATAGAGTTACACAAACTATATCAAAATTTATGATAGTCGACTTCTGCACTCATTCATTAAGAAGGCATCGATAAATGTCTTGTTTAAGCAATACCAAAGCCCAATTGCAAAATGATGCTCATTGTGACTGACTGAAATTTGTCTATGGACGGAATCATGCGCAGAAAAATAAAGCATTAAATTCATTACTTTACTTGCAAACAGAGGAGCTTGCATTTTTCAATTGATTTCATTGCCCATACTCGACAACACACATGGATGTGCACTCAGTTGTTGCTCAGCAAAGTACTATCTTCACTTTTTGGGGCACTGGCCATAGTGCCTCAGAAATTCACGCAAAACTTTGCTCTGCGCACGGATCCTCTGTGGTCAGCAAAATGACAGTTTATCGATGGATGGAGCAGTTCAGCGAGGGAAGGACTGACTTGGCAGATCAGCATCGGATGGGGTGGCCATACGTTCATTGACCTGATGTACTGGCGGACTCCATTCTGGATCTTCTTGACGAGGACTCCCGAATGACCATTAGAGAGATCGCTGACAGGTTGGACAAGCCGAAATCAACAATTCATTGAAGCTTACTCAGCATGGATCTCGTGAAGCTCAGCCTATAATTTGTGTAACTCTATGATACAGGCACTGTCACTTTCATGGGTACAACTCTTGTTCCCTAGTATCAATTTTAAAAATTAAAAAAGCAGTCTGTAAAAGAGATTTGCCGCTATTAGTTCTTAAAATTTTAAATCACAGGAAGCTACAGAACGAGAGCCACAGCTGAAAGTATCACTACCCTTTGGACACCCCTCGTATAATCAGCAACGTTTTTCTCACACCCCTACTTCAAGTAGTTTTTCTACCATTAGTTGTAACATAATAATAATTGTTAGAGGACATAAAAGAGTTCGTGCCGCTTATAACTGTTCTTATCGTCGTCTGGTACGCTGGGATAGCCGCTGACCAAACAGTCGGGATTGCCAATGTATACTGTGTTGTACACCTTCCACATCATGTCGCGCACCTTCCTAGCCGGATGGAACAGGCCAGCCAGGCAGTACTGCAGCACCCGGGTGTGGCCCAGGCTGACCCGGCAGCCTTCAACAACGGACATGAATGCTTGCACAACGTGCGGCGATGTTTCAAACACGTTTGGCCAGGCAAAATTAAGCAGGTGAGTGAGCGCGTCCTCGCAGCCGAAACCGTACACACCCAGAGCCATGTGGCCGATGGTGAACATGGCTGTCTGCCTGTGCACGAGGTCCCTGTCCATCAGGGCGTCCTCCAGCAGAGGGACCACCGCGTAAACGTAGTCCTTGCCCATCTCGCCGATGTATTCAAACATGAATGAAAGCGATTTCAGTACACCGTTTTGAACGTTGAGCTCAGGTACGCGGTACTCGTTCATTAGGCCAGGCAATACGGTGAACGGCGAGCAGTTCTCAGCGACAATAGCGATGGCCACTGTTGTGCAGACACGGTTCTGGCGTTCTTGCACCTGCGGATGGGTTGGATGGGGTTAAAACAGCGATTCTTTGATTCTGTTTTAAGACGAGATTTAAAGATGGCGATTCTCAACTACTCAGAAAAAAACCATATTTTATCAACTTACTACTTATTAAGTAGCTAGAAGACAACAAAAAACGGTGACACTCCAAGAAAATAAAACTTAATGGTATGATTTAACATATATTAGCTACAGGAATTGAGTAGTCGTAGGCCTCGAGCTACATAATATTCAAGTACAAAGTGTCTCGGTAAGCAAGCAATATCGGCCTCACCTTGAGATTATTGAGCAGAGTTGCCAGCACATCATGCGGACCAATAGCTTTGGCAATGTAGCCGAACGTGTTAACTGTGGCCCGTCTGATACTCTTCTTGTGCGCCTTGAGCAATTCGAGCAGCTCGAAGCAGATGCGCATCCACTCCTTGACGCTGACGAACTCGGAGCCGCGGTCGGCGATGCGGCCAACCAGGTCGATGCAGTTCTCCTGCACTTTCTCGTGCCGGTTCTTTAGAATAGGCGTCAGCCTAGGAAGCAGATCCTTGATTGGCGGCGTCATCTTGTTCATCCCGATGACATTCACGATGGCTTTCAATGCGCCTAGAATCGAGCCTAGGACCTCCGGGTACTCCTCGCCGAGGTACTCGTACAGCACAACGCCAAGATGGCCCATCAAGCGCTCCTCCTGGCAGGCTTTCATAACGCCAGCTATGCGGCTAATGAGATCGGCCACCTGTTGGCGCACTTTGGCCGACTTGTTGTTCAGGCGCCAGAGAATGTTGCCGCAGATCTGGGGCAGGTAGGGCTTCACCCGCTTACCCAGAGCGTTCACCAGGGTGCCGAAGCCGTTCAGCATCACAGCGTCCTCGTTTGTCTGCTCCGAGAAGGCGAACATTACGCCATCGACTAGCTGTTCTTCGAGACGCGAGTCAACCTCAGTGGCACCCAGATTGTTGAGCACCTTCTCAACCGTATCCATGACCATTTTGCGATACTGCTCAGATGGCTCTTTGAGATCGTCCACAATTCGATTGAGAATCTCTGCCGAACCAACTTTGTTGGCAATCTCGACTGTGGTGTCCACCAATTGGCGGTAGTTCCGCCTGTCCGAGGCCATCTTCTGGGTCCAGAAGTGCTTGAAAAATGACGGCAAAATGTCTTTCTTGATGTAAGCCGGCTCAACACCCTCGGTGGAGCAGCACTGTTTCACTACTTTGAGCACAATTTTCTTCATCTCTTCGTCAGGCGACTGGAACTCGCGGATTAAGATGAGCATAACCTCGCGAGTATAATAATTGGCGTACTCGGCGTCCATTAAGGGAATGAGGTAGCCAATGGCTTTGAGAAAAGCGGCCAGACCTTTGCCTCGGTGGGTACGGATGCCTTTCCATAGCGGTTTGAGCACGGTATCAAACGACTCAATGCCGTAGGGCGTGGCGGACTCGGCCAGAGCTGCCAGAGCCAGAGCGGTGATAGTTCGCACCTTCTGCTGCTCGTCAACCAGGCCCAGTTCGATAATTTCAACCAGAGAGCGCAGATGCGGCAGCACAGCGCAGCCCATCAGGATGGCAATCTGTTGCACTATTTTGATACCAGTGTGCCTGGCCTGCCAGCTACGCTTCGACTTGCACACGGCCTTGAGAAACAATAGCAGACTGGGAATGCCTAGCGCTGAGGCCACCACAGCGAAAGCTCTGGCCGTGGTGTTACGCACGTATTCGTCCATGTTCTCCAGATCCGGACGCATTGTGGTGATCATGGTTGCCAGGCCGGCCGCTTTGGCCAGGTTAGAAATAATCTCGCGGCCTTCTACGCGAGCATAATAGTCTTCATCGATGAGCAGCGGCTCAATCACTACCAGGATTTTGTGGACGAACGGCCGCACCAAATCGTCCAGCTTGTAGAGCACCCGGTCAATCACTTTCACAAGCAGGTGGCGCTCCTGATCCTCCAGTGTCGGCGACATCAACAGCGGCAGGATCTGATTGAAGAGCGGGCCGGCACCGAACTCTCTGGACTTCTCGGTGATCTGGCGGAGCGCGGATTTGCGCATCGGTGGCGTGCCGTTTTTGATCTTCAACAGCAGAGTCATAATACGACGCTCCCGCAGCTCATCGGCCGACAGGCTGTCCTCGTCAACATCGGTGAGCAGCTTGTCGAAGTACTGCATATCGTCGGGCTTCAGCATTGGCAGATTGGTGCCTTTAGGCTGCATATCCGCCAAGGCTGTGCCCGTAGACGTCCGAACATCCGGCGTGGCCATCTTGAAGCCACCGGGCGTCGTCAGCGGAGTCGGCGTTGCAGTCAAACGACGCGGCGTTCGCAGCGGCACATAGCCGGCCGGCGGAGCCAGCACCTTGTAGCCTTCGGGCAGCATGGCATCCAGATCTTCGTCAGAGAGCGGCCGGTTGCGGTCATCCAGCTCCTTCTGCGCGGAGAATATCTGCATCTGCTCCGGGGTCATGGCGGCGGCTGCAACTGCTGCACTGGGCGTGGCCATCTCCATTGCCTTCACGCCCATCGGAGTCACCCCGCTTGGGGTCATGACCCCGCCAGGTGTAAAACCGCTCGGCGTGGCCGACGCCGGCGTTGCTACGCTCGGCGTTGCGTCGGCGACATTTGATGGCGTCTCGCCGGGCGTCTCGTCCCAACGCGAGCGCCGCTTGCCAGCCTGCGGCGTCTCCTGAATCAGGTCGGCGGCGGTCCGGTCCGCGCGCGGCGTCTCGCCCCAGCCACCGGGAGTCGCTTCGTCCCATCTATTTCGCCGGCCCATTGGTGTTGTAGCCGACGGCGTGGCGTCGAAGTGGCCGGGCGTTTCACCCCGAGTTGACATATGTACGGGCGTCTCCGCCCACTGCCGCTCGTTGAATTGCCCCGGTGCCGGCGTGGCGTCGCCGCCGCTGATGCGGCCGGGCGTCTCCGCCCACTGACGCACGCTGGCCGACGGGGTGGCGGCGCCGCTGGCCGACATGGCCGACGGGGTGCCGGCATCCGCCTCGAAGCCAGTCTGGAAGAATTACATGTTAGCGTTTATGTCATTTATTTGACATGAGCTTAATATCATATGATCAAACTTAAGTGTAAAAAGTGCCACCAATCCCTGAACACCTAGCAACCACCTCAGACACCTAACAACCAAACCCATAAACACCCTAGAAACCTAGAAACCACCTCAGACACCTAACAACCAAATCCATAAACACCCTAGCAACTACCGCAGACACCTAACAACCAAACCCATAAACACCTTAGCAACCACCGCAGACACCTAACAACCAAACCCATAAACATCCTAGCAACCACTGCAGACACCTAACAACCAAACCCATAAACATCCTAGCAACCACTGCAGACACCTAACAACCAAACCCATAAACATCCTAGCAACCACTGCAGACACCTAACAACCAAACCCATAAACACCCTAGCAACCATACTGAAATACAAAAATCTACCTTCTTGGCCTGCGGAGTGTCTCCGCTCTCGGCCGGGACGTCCCACCGACCGCGTTTCTTGGCCGGCGCAGCCTCCTGCTGCTGCGGCATCACTGTGCGCAGCTCGCCAGCCTTGAACTTCTCCGCCATTTGCTGACGCAGCTCGGCCTGTTGCCTGGTCAGCGCCTGTGACTGCATTATGTCTCGATACGTCTGCAGGCTGTTGTCCGGCGTTTTGCCGCCTGTAAATTTTGGACAATGTTGAGTTTCGGGGGCGGAGGGGAAAGGGGAGCAGAGGGGGGGGAGAGAAATGTAGTAAACAGATTGTAAAAAACATTTAACAATTACGTTCGTAAATACATATAGACTAACTCATTTTAATGCTGACTTGAAAATACCTAGTTATAGTAGTTTACCATTTGCACAAAATTGTTAAGCTTCTTCTCAGCTACAGTAGAATTTAGCAAATTCAATTTAATAACTTTAGAGCCTAAAAACTGGTTGCAGCCGATAAAGACACTCTGGTGCACTCCGGCAGGGCCGACACCGCGGAGCCAAATGTAGACGTGCGGCCAATGGCTAAAACGGATACTTCAGGATGCAATTCACATTTTAGTGGCTATGATGATGAGTTAACTCTTAGGTACCATCCCCATAATCCAAAAAGCACACAATTCTTCGGGCTCAATAATTTCGAGTTCAAGCTAACCCGCAGTCGCTGTTGCAGAGCTGAGCGAACAGTCAGCAGCTGATTGGCACTCCAGCTCCATCTCTCTCCGCTTGAAAAAGAAGAGAAAAGAAACACAAAGCATTGCTGATTTGATGTCTGCTCTGGAAATTTTCATAGTTGAAAAAAACACACAGCAAACAAACCTCAAAAATTTGTCAGCGCTGGACTGGCAGTCTCTGAGCACCGAGACGCCACCGGCCCATGTTTTCTGGGCTTGGGGCGGGGGCTCAGGGCGGCTGGCGAGTTGCTAGGGAATGAAAAAAGAATGGGGAAAGCCGTAGCCATTGTTAGGGAGTAAAAAATAGCTAACTATTTGCTTAATACTGGAGCAATAATCCCCCATACAGCAGAGTTTCATCTCATAGCCACTATGAAATTGCATTATCAGTCATTAATTAGTCTGTTCAGCATTGCAGAAATATAAGCAGGTAGATTGAGTTCAGTAATCAAGCAATTAATTAGGCCAGATTCACTTACCATCCTGGAACATGTCTGCCCGAGCTGGGGAAATCATGCTCAGCATATTTTTTCTGTAGTCTTTTCTGCCAGGTGGCCTGTGAATAAGTTGGGTGGAAAATTTCAATGAAATATGATGCATAACATCGAATATTATAAGAATACACTACATTGCTGTGTATGAATGACATGAATCATACTCATAAAATAAATATGCAATAGCTACTAAGACATTTTATTATTGTAATTAATCTAAATCTAATTATTACTAAATGTATGTTTACCTTGATTGTAATTAATATAGTTAATATTATAACTCAAAAATTTGATATTTATGGAAATATACTTTAGGAAAAAGAGAGGCAAAGGCAAAAACACTACATCATAGCATTATATACATACCTTATAACAAACTAATATTTACCTTCTTCCCTGACTTAGAGGAAATGAAGTACATTTTCCCTTATAAATATCACATAGATAGGCTCTACACAAATATAAAAAAGTGCCATGTCAAACAAAAGATCTATTTGGGAATTGCTACAATGTCAAGGCTTGGGGGAGTTGCTAATATTCTGTGACTCTTTGGAAGAATTGCTGAGATGCCAAGGCTGAGGTCAGAAGCTATTAAAAATTATATTCCATTCTTTGTTAGCTCCCTAACAGGGGCACTGATTGCTAGCAATTTATGCTGCCTATTAGGGAGGCAACAAAGAAAGGAATAATTTCTTTACTAAACTACATGCAAGATTTGACTTTCATTGGAAAAATATTGACAATAAAGGACTTTTCTGCAATTGAAAAATAAAGGACCTTTCTTATAGTTGCAAAGTTCTTTAAGAAAAATGTGATTGAAGAAACTTGTTTCATTTTTTCTGAAGAAATATTATAACAATAATTTTCTAACACACCTTACTTATAGAAAATTTATTGCTACCAAGAACTACTATTTGTTTTGTTAATAAAATTTCAGTTCTATGAAACTCTAGTAGCACATGTACTTTTTAATTTTTACTTTTTGCAATTGTATATAACTTTATATTTGTCAAAGTTTTGAAGTTTTAGTAAGTAAAGGTTGGTACAAAAGTGGTATGCCAAAACAATTGAAATATCTACTAGTAAGCCAGAAATTTCTAGCATATATATAACCTTCCAAAGTGAGGCTGAAAAACTATAGCATTTTAGTGATCTATCTATGAGCTTTGATATCCTAATAATTCATCCTATAAGACTTAACATCTTAGAATTTTTAAGAGACAGTATTCTTCTTATAAGCCTTGATCTTTTTGCATTTTTCAAGTTTAAAGATTCTAATTTAGCAATTTTGAATATAGTTTAGATTAAAACAAATAGCAATAAAGTCACTAATAACAAATATAAATACTTTATAAAACATTTTATTTTTGGAATAAAAGTAATATCTATTTTGTTAAACTAACAATTTTTAATTCAGAAAAATCCAATTGATTTAAATATATTTGCTATATTTTATATATATAAGGCTGCACTTCATAGTCTTGTGAAGGCCTTTTTTGGTGAAAATTCCCAGGCACACAAGCTTTAAAAAATTTGTATTACAAACACAAACTGCAACATAGAGCCTTTTTTATTGACATATAGTCAAGCAGTTAGTGCGTATAGCAAATTGAAAGTCAAAAACTAAATTAGCAAAGATATTTTTTGTTTGAAAGAAAAAAGTGTGACAAATTTTATTAAAATGAATTAATATAAGAGAAAAAATAAAATTTTGTCCAATAATAGACTTTTTATTATGCTTATTTAAAAAAGTTTTTTACATTTGTTGCAACTTCAAAAATGTCCTTTATTGTCACAATGCCTTATGGGCCCCTATGTAAAAAGCATAACTATTGGCTATACACTCTGTGCAACTTCCACAATAGCCAAAAAATATTTCTATGCAAATAACATATCCATAAAACTATAGGTAGCACTTAGAATATATATTAAGAAGTCTTAATTAGATAAAGATCAAATCTATCAACCATGCTATATGTTGTTTTGATCAATATTATAAAATATGATTATCTATTTTAGTATTGATTTCTTGAATAATATGATCATAACTTAGTTTTTAGAAAATTAAGACAAATTTAAATGAAAAAAGATTTTAATAAAAATTAAAAAAAAGATGTTTGATCTTATGGTGTAGTGTTCAATGATCATGTAATTTTTTGTATTTAAAGAAAACAAAAAAATTAAATGACTAAATATAGATATATTTTAGGCCTAGGACTATCATTTGTAAAAAGTAAAACAAAGTTTAAAACCTAGAAATTATGCTATAGCATAAATACTTTCACATTTTTATCTGTTTAATACTTATATATATAAATTGATAAATTTATAACTATAATTGGGCTATTATAATAGGCCTATTCCTATGGGGAAATCCAAAAATCGGGGGCAAGTTTTATGAAAATTCGTTTTTTGGCAATTTGAAAGCAATAAAGCAATAAAATAAATTTATTCAAGTTTTTAAAAAGTAAAAAAGTCTATTAAAGCACAAATTATTTTCGTATAGCTTTATTTTTAATAAAATGATTTGTTAAAATGGTAAGTTTAATTACAACCTAAAATGAGTCTAATGAAAATGATAGAAAAGCTATAATAATGTATTTTATTAACTTTAACTATCTTATAATGTTACACTTTATAATTCTACAACATATTTAACATTATTTTCAAGGGTTTATTTGTTTATCACTTTTGTTACTCTTGACAACGTGTATTTTGTAGAGTTCGTTTGCAATAAATTGTATTCAACATAAGTTTATTATTTAAACATACAAATTCCCATAAGGATCGGAAAATTGCATTTTACTTAGCTTCTACTGAAGCGATTTGGAAAATTCTTTTTTTCCTGCATACACGCTGCGATGATACATGTTTTAGTGTAATTTCATTATTCTTCGTCGCTTAATAAGCATACAGTAAGCATCTGATTTGGAAGCCGGGTAACACATTGGAATTCCCATAAGGATTGGAAAATTGCATTTTACTCAGCTTCTACTAAAGCGATTTGGAAAATTCTTTTTTTCCTGCATACACGCCGCGATGATACATGTTTTAGTGTAATTTCATTGTTCTTCGTCGCTTAATAAGCATACAGTAAGCATCTGATTTGGAAGCCGGGTAACACATTGGAATTCCCATAAGGATTGGAAAATTGCATTTTACTCAGCTTCTACTAAAGCGATTTGGAAAATTCTTTTTTTTCCTGCATACACGCCGCGATGATACATGTTTTAGTGTAATTTCATTGTTCTTCATTGCTTAATGAGCATACAGTAAGCATCTGATTAGGATACCGGGTTCACATTTTGTGGTACCATTTTTTACCCAAAATTTTTAAGTCTAAATATAGGCATATTACAAATACTAATACTATGCAAGTTGATATTTAAATGAAAGAAAACAACTTAAAGATTATTTTGCAACAAGGAATTAGCAATATATTTACTTTTAGAGAAAGATGTTTGCTGGCAAACTTTGCACTTTATATTAGTATGAATTTTTGCGAGTTTATATGGTTTTAGAAAAACTTTGAAATCCTTAGAAATACTTCATCTTTTTGAATTGAATAAAAAGTAAAACACAGATTACTTTCTGTTTTGTAAGTAGTAAAAAAATTAGCCTTCTCTAAGGCCTACAAGTCTTTAAAATTAATTGTTTAATAATGAAAAAAGTGAAACAAAAAAATGCAAATTGGTCAACTCGGACTTTCAAAATGCTTTTTTGTGGTTTTTTCTTATTTATTCAACAATATAAAGCATGAAAACAATAGTTTTTATCCAGAACTATTTTCTAAAGACCTATCTATCTTTCAAAAACCTTTTTTAGATACATTACTTTCCATCGAATGTCCGCAGATTTGTTTTACTGTTTTATCCCACGTTTTTGGATTTCGCCCTATACAAATAGAAATATAAAACTTTTTTAAATTAAAAAATTATTTGTATAAACTGCCCTATAATCCTTTCCTTAATCTAGACTCTAGGCATTATGCCTAGTATATGGCATAAGACTGGTATAAATGATGACATTTCATCAGTTTTCTTCTAGTGTAACTCTAAGCATAAAATGGACTATGGCCTTCAACTATGTCTATATCCAACTAAATATAAATAAGTAAAAACACTAGCAATGTCCTACTTTCCCATGTTAAATTAGGCCTATTTTGACCCAAAATTTGAAACCAAACAAACAAGAGCAATTTTTCAAAAGAAAGTGTCAGCCTTTCTGACAGTGGCTGCAGTTCTGTGAGTGAGTTGGCTATTAGATGATAGGTCGCCAGCCAATGCATAGTTGACTCAGCATCAACTGTTAACAGTACCAGATTGCAGTGACTGATCTCAAGGTCACAGAGATTGCCCGATGGCCACAAATTGGCAGGAGGTACAATAGGCTATTTACAAGCGCTTGAGGTCGTCCAGCCATGATTTAGGGCCTATGCTAAAAATACAAAAATTGGGTCAAAATAATTTAATGTGGGAAACTAGGACATTGCCAAAACACCTTAATAAGCCTTGGTGTCCTGTTCCCCTTGGGCCTAGGCCCTATGCCAACCAATTTTTTAATTGCACTAGACTATCATCTTATTGGCATCTGCAAAAATACCCCTTTTAAATATAATACAGTTTACAGCAAAAAATTGTTTAGGCTGCTACCAAATGATTTCTATATAAAAAATATATTTCATAGTATTCAAAATGAAATATACTTACGAGCCACTTTGAGCCATGGCAAATTTAGTCTAATATTAGAGGTTTTAAGGACAAGGTAAATGTAATCTATATAACTAAGCCTGAGAAGTTACTTCTTTGAACCTAATCCGTACTAATGTTACTACTGGTCCTGGTCCTGGACGTCTCGCAATCTTAATATTTATAAACTTAAACGCAATTTAAAAGTTGTTTTATTTAAGTAAAACAAAGTTGAAAGTTATAACTATAAAAACCTTTTAAATAAAACCAATTTTAAAAGAATTAGGCAGAAAATTGTTTAACTAACATTATAAATTTTCTTCTTACAAACTAAAGGCCTTACTCCCGACAAAGTGGCACTGTACCCAACATAAACTGCATGCTGCGCTTCTATTTTTATGTTGCAACTTGCTTTAATGTGCAGGAACTGACTTGGTGCTGCTCTAATACTAATTTTGTATCTCTAGGGTACCAGACAAAAAGACGATAATCGTACATGAAGTTGTGAAGTACATGAAAAAAATAAAGTATAATTGACGGGATCGATGCACTTGGTAGTTGCTACTTGAAGAGTTTTACATGTATAATATATGTATTATAGTAATTAGGCGGCATCAACAGTTGAAAAATGTCTTTTCCGCGTGCGAGGCCTCTTCTTGCATACATTTTTTCTCAGGGTATAAGCTTTTAGAATATAAATCCCGGAGGGGAAGAGCACAGAAAAATTAACAATCACCAAAATTTTAAAATTTTAGATGTAATTAATGATAGAAATTACCGTAATACTGTATTAAAAAATTACTGTAACGAGACGATCGCAAAAACATCTACCAAGGATTATCTCGCATAGCTGTAATTTTGGGTGGCCACAGTTAATTGCAACAGCTGAATTCAAACGCGCTGGTTATACCCGTGGTGATACATGTAAATACTGAGATGAACATCCCGGACGCAGACGCTGCATGGCAATCGACAACCAAACTTCACCGATGTCAGCAGAATCATCAAAATCGACTGGAGGTCGAGGTATCTACACGTATTATACGAGTAATGTACATACATCATGTACAATTTTGGTTCACATCGTTTTCGACGTTCTGCAGCGTCGGCGCTCCTGCCTTGTCAGGGGCTTATATACGTACATATACTTTCGCTCTAGTTCCTTAGTCAGACCCTACCTAATCATCATTACAAACCTGTTCTGATCAGACGATACATGTATATGCTGTAGTCGAGACCGTCCTGCTCTACAACATTGGATCGGACGCTGACACAAACTCGGTCGCTTGAATAGCATTTCAAAACTAGGCCGGCTCCGGAACAGGCCACCATAGACAAAGTTGTTATCGCATCGCTACATCCTAACTGACCTCGCCTCCCTTCACTGATCTGCACCTCCGTCTACCAGCCAGTCCCTCAGCTGCCTGCCCCACTGCACGAGCTCGTCAAGTACATGCTGCACACGACAGAAAAGCAGAAAAACCAGAAAAATTTCGGCCTCAACAGAGAGCGGATTGTATGGACGCATCTGAGTTCCCTCCTAGCAGTGACTCTGTCCCAGCTCCAGTGGTGCGCACCTTACGAGCGTACAATCCCATCAACTATGCATGACCCCTGCTTGCCCGCTGTGCTCCAAAAAATTCCGTTGAACATCTAGCTATTCGAGTGCCCTGCCTTTCCAACGACGCTGACCATTCAAAATCCAAAGATCCCCAAGCCTGCGACCCAGCTCTGCGACCTGCCTACCCTATAGGAGCCTTCGAAAACCGCAACAATAGCATGTCGATGCAACGCACACTGTGGACTACTGTGCACCATAATAGTATACAGATAAATTCAAGATCGGCTGCTATCGAGCAAACAACAAAGCACAACAACAACAACAAAATACGCTTGTCAGGGTCTTTAGAAAACAAGCGTAACAGGGCGCGCTTCTGGGCCAGGTCGCGAAAGAAGGCCACGCCGCCGACCAAATCCCGGGTGCTGGTGTCAACCGATCCGATCCGGCAATCGATCCGAAATGCCAAGTGGCAGGGTGCCTGCAGCATCAGAAGCAGCATCTCTTGCACAGGCAATACGACTCGGCGCGTATGATGTGGCCTGCCAGCTGGAGTCGCCTACAGGTCGCTTGGACAGATCTGGCCGGAGAGGCAATACAATATCTTATTTGGTGTCTCCAATCTTGAAGGCAGTGTGCAGCAGGCCAGCGTGTGCCTCGTCTACTGGTTGCTCGAGCAAAGCCATCAGCGTCCAGGTTGTACAGCAGAACCGTCTGAAACAGTGCTGTCCGCAGACGGTCAGGTAGGGCCTCAGACTGCAGGACTGCCCTTACAGAATGAGAGGCAGCCCAGGCAGGCCCGCGGCGACGCCGCAGATTCTCGCAGACGCCGGGAACCAAACCGCCGAGGTAGATGAATTGCTGACTAATGCAGAAGCTCCGTCGACTGTCTTTCTGCGCCTCGGCAAAAAATTGCAGCCTCAATTTCGTTCGGCGCGCAGAGATCTTTTGCGTGTTTACCACCAAGTTGACGCTGACGACAAATAACACATCTCTATCGCTATGCGAGTCTGACCAGTTCAACTGCATATATAGCGACCTGTTGCACCTATCCGGGACACGTTCTAACTTGGAAGTCCTCAACTCGGTAATTAAATTGAATGATTTTATTTTCGCCTAAAACATTTTTCGACATATTTCAAATACATTTAGCTCGTTAGAAAGAGAGACGTTCGTTTTGTGCTGTAAAAGCAAAAAGATCTCACAGGGTCTAAATAAAAAGTGTAATGTTGTGCCAGGGTGCAATTGCACCGATGAGCAATCTCTGGCTCTCGGTCAAAGTGTGCCCGGCTCTGCACTCCCACCCCCCCCGGCCGCGTGCCTGCGCCAACCCCCCCCCATTCTGTCTGCGTCAACCCCCCTCCAGTTGCACCCACCCCACTGCCTGTTAGGCCAGCCGGCTTTGGCTGGCCTGGCCCCTCTGCCCCCCTTTTTTGAGCACTTGTCAATTCCCCCTTTTTGCTATATCCCCTCCCTCAAAGGTGATTGGCCAACAAGTTGGTATTGCTCTGGGTTGTTGATAATGCTGTCTGGCGTGAAACCCTATAGGGCTTACGCCAGGCAGCCTAAATAAATAGAGAACTGCTGGCGGGGGGGGGCAAGTAGAGCGTGTTGTTGTTGACGTCTGCCACTACAGAATCAATAAACAAAAAGCCCACCGCCGTGCTGATTGGAAGTCAGAAGTAAGACTCGCGTCCGCATTTATTAATCATTTGGGACTCGTGTAAAGTGGGTACCGTACGCTCTAGGGACGGACTGATTGCCTTACCTCGACGCGATCCCACGCTCAGTAGCGGAGTCAGTCCGGTCAGCAAGCTGACGCCAACTCTCAGGCTCGTTCGCTGCAGAATATTCTTAGGAAGCTGGTACGATCACGTGCAGTGACACAACAGTAACAAAAAGTGCCTAATCAAGAACTACTCAAGTAGGATATGAAACTGTGTTATTCTGTTACACACATTTTGTTACGCAGTCATTAAGCTAATAATGATAGAATAGATTTGAAAAACCAATGAGTCGAGCCGTGCCATTTTATGATTTTTAAGGCACAGTACAAGTGCGGTTGTACGTAGAGTATAAAGTTAATTGACATTGAAATCTAATTTTATCAATAAAAAGTTTCCTGAATAATAGAGCTATCAAAAGATAAACATCATTGGGTCTCCCTTAGATCAAAAGCAATAACAATTTTTGTGCTGAAAATTGGAAACCTCTTATCTCCGTAAGGTATTTCTACATTTATTATTATTAAACGTATTTCCTTATCAGACAGAATCGCGATCTAGGTAAAAATCCTATCGTATATCGAGTTTCATTTTGTTTTTGTTTCAGTCAGAACAAACTTTCATTAATAAGCCATCACTCTAAAAGAGAAAAAAAATGATGCGAGTTACACACAATTTCAATCCGCAATTCGGCAGCTACATAAACGGCTTCTCGCAGATGCAGTTGTACAGGTCCGCGCAGGGCCTGACAAGCAAGCTGGAGTTCCAGCTGTCCATTGGCGTAGCAACGCGCAGGGCGAAGCAGTCGCCTCCCGGTTCTGTGCCGTTGTTCACCCAGAATACCTGGTTCTGCTCTGATAATTCAACGGGATGCTGATTTTTTATTCAATGCAAGTGAGATTCTGCTCATGGAGTATGCATGCCATTAATAGAACGCGATTGCATCAGATTCGTTTGCTAATATTCTATGCAAATTCTAAGCTGGTTTGTGTTGGATTCAAATAAAAAGGTTGTACTGGAAGCGGGAAAACGTGAAAGTGCAGTTTGTTCTCTGAACGAATTTCTTGCGGTATAATAATGATAATATTTAATTACACCTGCCCCATTTGGGCCAGATGTGCAATCGAAAGCTCAGCCGCAGCAATCGCGCGCCACATCTGGAAGGCTGCATACGGCTGTTCAGTCCAAGCACTGGGGGATCGCCACACAACCCTTAATTACCCCAGCTAATGCTGGCACCCATTTTACAGCTGGGTGAACTGATGCAATGCAGAGTTAAGAGTCTTGTTCAAGGACACAATTGTTCCAATGGGATCGGGAACCGAACCCCGACCGTCAAGTCGTGAGTGGTGAGTTAAATGAAGTCTTACGAGTACCAAGGAGAGTCTTGGTTTGAGAAAATCAATCTAGAGAAACTACATTGCAGAGATTAGGAAGAATGGCATTTTTCCTGAATTTAAATCGATAAACTGATGAAGCTACCTCGGACCGAACACATGCCAGCTTCATGTTGACTCCCCTGACTCACTTCCATTGATGAGTATGACATCCCGGACCTGGCCGTACTTCTCCTGCGACTCCAGCTGGACAAGCGAGCCGCCGCCCAGCCCGTTGCAGTTGGTCGCGCAGGCCGCCTGACTCGCCTCGGTCGTCTGCAGCGCCACGCACGAATTGCTTGACGAAGCGTAGTTTAAGTAGTTGAGCGAACTCGGGCACACCTCGGCGTCGCTCCGACAGATGACTGGTCGATCGGCGCTCGAGTTGCCTTTGAACGGGCTGCCAGTCCGGTTCATGTAGTAGCCGCCGCTGCCCGACACCGTGATGGTGATGGGATCGCCATTGGTGCTGGTGAGACTCTCCCCCGGATTTGAAGTCCACATCCAGGCCTCCCAGCTGGTGCCGACAGAGCCCATGATGCTGAATATGTAGTTCTTAGCTTTATTGTAGTCGGCGTCAATCAGCGCTGGTTTGTACTTGCCGCCGCTGCTGTCGCAGGCCGCATTTGGATCAGTTGTAGTGCTCAAGCTCTTACTGCTGCCAGTGTGGTAGTAGCACAGGTTGCCTACAGTGCGGACCAGCTGTGCGTCGCTTGGCGGCTGACTGGACAGCGGACAGATGTCCGTCTGAATGGCGGTGAGTTGTTTCATGGCTACTATTGAGTTAATCTTTGAAAATTACAGCTCAGACCCGATATGAGGTAATTGAGCGCGAGATTTGATTAAATCACTCTGCAACAACTTAAACTACGCTCATATTTTGCACGAATGCCATATAATGTACGGGATCGTGAAAAACTCATAGCTCCTGCATTTTTGCATGCACCTTTATATGCTTCACGAACCATGGGTAACTGAATTGAAAGTGTACTGACCCTCAATTATCATAGAAATCATTTTCTTTATCCACTTGATTGGCTTTTTATCCACTTGATTGGCTTTTTATCCACTTGATTGGCTTTTTATCCACTTGATTGGCTTTTTACCCACTTGATTGGCTTTTTATCCACTTGGTTGGCTTTTTACCCACTTGATTGGCTTTTTATCCACTTGGTTGGCTTTTTAGCCGAGAGCAGTTTTGTGACAGTGGCGGCTGCTGCAGCGAACAGGGATTCTCCGCTTGATTATAAACTTCACTGACCACAACAGCATTTGTTTTCCTAGTTGTATGCTAAATTAGACGCTTTCTGTGCATGTAAATACGATACGAAAGACAATTTATTCGCACGAAAGTTTCCAAGCACTAAAGAGCATCCCAAAGATGAACAACATCAGTCATGCCTCACCACTATTCCGTGCGACTGAGAAGATCCGCCTGACGATCCTCCGTTGTTAAACCCGTACGTACAGACTTGGCGCAAATTCGAATTGCAATCCACCGAAGAAGCCGCCATGCTGATGCTGTCAGCTGTTGAATTGATTGTCAAAGCGATGCAGCCGGACAGTCCGCCAGGCAGGTAGCCTCCGGTGCTGGAGATCCAGACGGGCTGGCCGAGCCCTGCATAGGGGAGGCAAAGCAGTGAATATTGGTCTAAGGATTGTCTTGCAATGTTCGACCATGAAGACCAACCCCAAGGCTCAGATAATGTCCTCATGTACACTGTGTGTACATGATCAGTGATCAGTGATCAAACACGACTCAATTCTTAAGGGTGATCTTCGTGGGTCATTATACATTAGTTAGAGCTGCACCTACATCCGCGCTGGACAATGCCATCCTTGATGTGCTGAAACGCGTCGCTGGACTCCATAGAAGCCATCTGGCTGCCCGTGCAGGAGTTGCTTTTGGTCACTTGGCTCGAGTTGAAATGATACCAGAGCAGTCCTGAGGATCCAATTTGGATAATTACAAAGTCAGCTGGGCTGGCGCCTGGGAAGCAGAGTGTTCGCTGGCAGATGGGGAACAGGTTGCGGGCATTGACGCCGTCTGTGTCGCAAGGGCTCAACTGAAGTGAAAGTAAAGTACTCTGTCAGTTCGTTTATTTATTTGTTGTTTGCTTGTCTGTCTGTCTGTCTGTCTGCCTTAGTGTCTGTCTTAGTGTCTGTCTGTCTGTCTGTCTGTCTGTCTGTCTGTCTGTCTGTCTGTCTGTCTGTCTGTCTGTCTGTCTGTCTGTCTGTCTGTCTGTCTGTCTGTCTGTCTGTCTGTCTGTCTGTCTGTCTGTCTGTCTGTCTGTCTGTCTGTCTGTCTGTCTGTCTGTCTGTCTGTCTGTCTGTCTGTCTGTCTGTCTGTCTGTCTGTCTGTCTGTCTGTCTGTCTGTCTGCCTTAGTGTCTGTCTTAGTGTCTGTCTTAGTGTCTGTCTTAGTGTCTGTCTGTCTGTCTTAGTGTCTGTCTTGGTGTCTGTCTGTCTGTCCGTCTGTCTGTCTTAATGTCTGTCTTGGTGTCTGTCTGTCCGTCTGTCTGTCTTAGTGTCTGTCTTGGTGTCTGTCTGTCTGTCGAGAAATCAGGAGACGCAGGTGCTAACCGGAACCAGGCTGTTGTTGGCAACTCTAAAGGCGCACTTCACCGATCCATTGCGACTGTCCTGGGCCCAGAATTCTGCGATCGGGTTTCCAATGTCGCTCAGGTAATTCACATACTTCACCAGCTGGGTCTCGGCGTCGGAGTCCTTCACATCGAACAGTTGGCCGTTTGTTCCGCATGGTGACCAGTTCGTCACAGCCGTGATATTGATGTTGGCGTCGTTCTTCCTATAGAAGCACTTGTTGACGTACACTACCGGCTTCCAGGGATCTGATATTTCCGGACAGATGGTCTGCAACGTAATTTTTTCTGATTTTTTGCAGCCAAGCATGAGCCTCTACAATACGTAAATTTTAGTATCGTGCTCTAGGTAAACTATTTGGATTGACTACTCTAATTATTGTCCAATACGTTCGTAAAACGCTTTGCAGTGAATTTTTGCTTGGTTGTTAGCTCAGTGTTCAATTTTATTTGAAATTAACTCGCGGTCGCGGCGGTAGTTGCTATGAAGGGCGACGCAAGCAGCCTATTCACTGCGTACTAACCGCGGTCAGGTCTGCTTAACTTTAGACTTACTGGTCTAGTAGCGACGCATAGATCGGGTAACTTGACACAGAATAAACAATAAACGCATAAACCAAAACTGATCGGCCGCTCACCGCATTCCAGCCGTTGTCAGAGTTGCCAGTCGAGCCGCTACCCCGCGATCCGCCCCCGGACGCTTCCATGTCCCAGCGCTCGCAGTTGGTCCGGCAGCAGGGCGTCGAGCTGGAGTTCACCTTGACGCACTCGCAGTCCAAGGATCCAGCCGCCATCCCCGGCAGCATCTGGACGGCGTTGAATTCCTTCTTGGACTTCACGCATTCGACAATGCAGGACAGGCGAGTCGGCTTCCCAAGGAATCTGGCGAACGCGGCCGACTGCTGCAAGCAGGCGTCTCGGCGCAGCTTGAACACCGCTGAGCCCGACTTTGAGCTGGCCAGGCCGATGAGGGAGGCCGCTGACAGGTAGCTCAGCAGCAGCAGCTGGAGTTGGATCCCCATTGAGATTGACGCTCTAGGGCTTGATCTGATGATCAGGGGGAGGGCAGCGAAATCGAGGGTAACGAATCGAAACAAGGGCAACTCATCAAATGGAGGGCAACGCATCAAATGGAGGGCAACGCATCAAATGGAGGGCAACGCATCAAATGGAGGACAACTCATCAAATGGAGGGCAACGCATCAAATGGAGGGAAACTCATCAAATGGAGGGCAACGCATCAAATGGAGGGCAACGAATCTAAGGGAGGGCAACTCATCAAATGGAGGGCAACGAATCTAATGGAGGGCAACGCATCAAATGGAGGGCAACGAATCTAAGGGAGGGTAACGAATCTAATGGAGGGCAACGCATCAAATGGAGGGCAACGAATCTAAGGGAGGGTAACGAATCTAATGGAGGGTAACGATCTAAGGGAGGGTAACGAATCTAAGGGAGGGTAACGATCTAAGGGATGGGAACGAATCTAATGGAGGGTAACGAATCTAAGGGAGGGTAACGAATCTAAGGGAGGGTAACGATCTAAGGGATGGGAACGAATCTAAGGGAGGGTAACGAATCTAAGGGAGGGTAACGAATCTAAGGGAGGGTAACGATCTAAGGGATGGGAACGAATCTAAGGGAGGGTAACTAATCTAATGGAGGGTTACGAATCTAAGGGAGGGTAACGAATCTAAGGGAGGGTAACGAATCTAAGGGAGGGTAACGAATCTAAGGGAGGGTAACGATCTAAGGGATGGGAACGAATCTAAGGGAGGGTAACGAATCTAAGGGAGGGTTACGAATCTAAGGAGGGTAACGAATCTAAGGGAGGGTAACGAATCTAAGGGAGGGTAACTAATCTAAGGGAGGGTAACTAATCTAATGGAGAGTAACGACACAACAAAAATAGACTCTCAACCATGAGGGGTCGATCTTACCAAGTTGCGCGATGTCCCCTTCGTTCCAAACAGTCTCTCCAGTGTTTCCCAACTGACGGAGCTGCATCAGTGACAGCTCAAATACGAATTATACGAATTCACATTGGGTGAAGTTTTGTCATGGTAACATTTTCTATACACTAATTTCACTCTCAGTTGCTACGGGTTACTACGCTCGTAAAGTAGGGAACAATGGTAGACCATAAATTAGATTAAGCACGGACGTGCCAAGTACCAATCGCCAACAGCCTTTGATGATGCTTAACCAGCCTGGTTTGCTCTGTGAAAGGATAATTTCATTAATTACTATTGTCTTGCTGGGCAGAAAAGTTTCAGGTGCAGGAAATCTCAATTATGAAAGAGTGTCCCTTTCGCATTGTCCATTGACCAATCTTGTCACGCAATTCCTAATTAAGAGTCGTGTACTCTAATGAAGGTTCAGAGCGCGGCTGCGACACTTCAGGACTGGTAGTACCGCAGACTGAGGCATTGCCTGACCGACAGTCAGAAGGTGGTCAAGAACAATAAGTTGCTGGGCCGGCAAATTTATGTTCCAATGGCCTTAAATTACTTCAAGTATTTGTTTTCTTTGTTTCAATTCGGTTCCTAGCTCTTCCCTGCCCCTTGCTCTTCCCTGTCCCTTGCTCTTCCCTGCCCCTTGCTCTTCCCTGCCCCTTGCTCTTCCCTGCCCCTTGCTCTTCCCTGCCCCTTGCTCTTCCCTGCCCCTTGCTCTTCCCTGTCCCTTGCTCTTCCCTGTCCCTTGCTCTTCCCTGTCCCTTGCTCTTCCCTGCCCCTTGCTCTTCCCTGTCCCTTGCTCTTCCCTGCCCTTGCTCTTCCCTGCCCCTTGCTCTTCCCTGCCCCTTGCTCTTCCCTGCCCCTTGCTCTTCCCTGTCCCTTGCTCTTCCCTGTCCCTTGCTCTTCCCTGTCCCTTGCTCTTCCCTGCCCCTTGCTCTTCCCTGTCCCTTGCTCTTCCCTGTCCCTTGCTCTTCCCTGTCCCTTGCTCTTCCCTGTCCCTTGCTCTTCCCTGTCCCTTGCTCTTCCCTGCCCCTTGCTCTTCCCTGTCCCTTGCTCTTCCCTGCCCCTTGCTCTTCCCTGTCCCTTGCTCTTCCCTGTCCCTTGCTCTTCCCTGTCCCTTGCTCTTCCCTGCCCCTTGCTCTTCCCTGCCCCTTGCTCTTCCCTGTCCCTTGCTCTTCCCTGTCCCTTGCTCTTCCCTGTCCCTTGCTCTTCCCTGCCCCTTGCTCTTCCCTTTGACGCTAGGGGAAGGACTTTACGCTAATAGTATTACTAACAGTAGTCATTTAAGAAAAGTATATAGATGAATTCATGAATTAAAAATGTCCAAGAGGATAGTTGAAACAATACTGCGGCCTGCAGTACTGTGGAAAAGTTCTTTTCCAAAGTCTTCCAGCGCTCCCCCTCTATTGAAAATTGAGCAGAGTGGCAGCATCGCAGCGATGGCGGGCCGGTGCGCGGGAGACAAAAGCGGAGGACTGCAGGTTGCTACAATTCGCATGCACGCCATCCTGCCGTCTTCTTTGCTTCTTCTTCTTCTATGGGCCGTAGCAGGACAATGGCCAATGATGGGGCCGTTGCTGCTGCTGCTGCTGCTGTGGTTCTTGCAGATGCTTAGGGAGAAAGAAGGGAGGATTAACTCCCCCTGCCGTCGTCAGGTTCCCTCATTTAGAAATTGCTAATATTGTTTAAAAGCCGCACCATTGTTCGGGAGTAGCTTCAGAGTCCTACACAGAAACAGCTGTAGCGCCTCACTCAGCTTGGGTAAGTCAGTGTTTGGCACTTTCAAATCGTTTGGGCTATTCATTGGAATTCAAGTATTAAAAATTTCTGCAGTATTTTGTTTTGCAAATCGGTTTTGTGCTCGACGCTTTGTTGGATGCAATGAACTAAGAATAACAAAATCACTGGAAAATGCAATAAAAACTCAAACTGCAGTAGCAGCGCAACAACACATTGACCAAGTGCAGTAGCAACGCAACAAGCACATTGACCAAGTGCAGTAGCAACGCAACAACACATTGACCAAGTGCAGTAGCAACGCAACAACACATTGACCAAGTGCAGTAGCAACGCAACAACACATTGACCAAGTGCAGTAGCAACGCAACAACACATTGACTAAGTGCAGTAGCAACGCAACAACACATTGACCAAATGCAGTAGCAACGCAACAGCTCATTGACAAAAGAACAGCAAATGAGCAAAATTGCAAAATCAACATTGCTTCACCACTCGCTCTTCTTGTGCAGCTCCGCCACGAGATGTACTCAAACAGCGGCTTCGAGGCTGACACCTTCGGCGAGTTCGGCGGTAAGACGTCGGCCGGCTTCGATGTCAGGCGCGACGGTGGCTTCCGCACCACGGCGCTAAACGGCGAATTTGGCGGCTTCGAACCGGCCGGCAAGAAGCCGGAACTGGAAGTCCAAGAGGAAGACGAAGAGCAGCAGCAGCAGAAGAAGAGCAAGATGAACCGGTGCATGAAGCGCTTCTCTTCCATAATGCTGTCCCACCTGGGCACATTTCTCATTGTGGTGCTCTACACCCTCATGGGCGGCTTCCTGTTCCAATACTTGGAGGTCGAGAACGAGATCTCGGGCTGCCAGACCAAGTCTGAAAAGTTCATTGCCAAACTGGACGAGTCGGTTGACCAAATCTACAACATAGCGCAGGGCACCAACGCTACTCAAGCCAAGTCAGCCATTCAGGAAGAGTTGAACCAGTTCGCGCAGGACACGTACACCCTGGGGGTGGATCCGTCTATGAACTGCACTACTCTGAAGACGGGAGAGAGCATGCCTAGCTGGAATGTGGCCAACGCGGCGTACTTCTGCGTCACCATCATTACCACGATTGGTGAGTGGCAGCCAGTGTCGACGTGGACCTGGGAAGAATCCGAATATGTTAATATGTTTTGTTAATACCGTCAGGAGAGTTCTTGTATCAGTTCAGTATGACAGGGGAAGAGCTAAGGGCAGAGCATGAGTGACAGTTCCACAAATAGGATATCGCAAATAGGAGAGTGGACAGTACGTAAATAGGAGAGTGACAGCAGTACCGCAAATAGAAGAGTGACAGTACCGCAAATAGGAGAGTGACAGCAGTACCGCAAATAGGAGAGTGACAGTACCGCAAATAGGAGAGGGACAGTACCGCAAAGAGGAGAGTGACAGTACCGCAAATAGAAGAGTGACAGTACCGCAAATAGGAGAGTGACAGTACCGCAAATAGGAGAGTGACAGTACCGCAAATAGGAGAGTGACAGCAGTACCGCAAATAGGAGAGGGACAGTACCGCAAAAAGGAGAGTGACAGTACCGCAAATAGAAGAGTGACAGTATCGCAAAGAGGAGAGTGACAGTACTGCAAATAGGAGAGTGACAGTATCGCAAAGTAGAGTGGCTAAAATAATATTGAAGCACCAAAGGATGATGAGAGAGACATAGTTATTAGTGTTAAGAAGGTGCATCAGATAAACAAAGGGATAGCTCAGCACTAAATAGCGCCTTAAATCGCCTGGCTACGGCTCGTTTGTGTCAAACTGGTTGATCACCAACCCCCTCCCCCAGGATACGGTCACATCAGTCCGGTCACGCAGTGGGGCCAGATTGTGTGCATGATCTACTCAATTCTGGGCATCCCGCTCATGCTGCTGTTCTTGTCAAAGATCGGCGAACCAACCGCAATGCTATTTCGCAGTTTTTATCTCAATATCTTCTGCTGCAAGTGCTTTGTTAAGAAGCTGCCCAACGAGAACAAGCTGATGGAGGCGATGCAGGAGAACGGCGGCAACGCGCAGACCAGCTGGCAGCAGGTGGAAGAGGGCGATGGCAAGCGGCCACCGGCAAAGGTGATTGATTTTTTTTACTTAGTCACACCGCCAACTCATTTGGAGGGAGGACAGACTCACTCACCGAAGTCCTCAGGTTTCCCACCCATGAAGGCCTGAAGATTAGAAAGTCAGGGCCAGTCAGTCAAGTACACCTGTGTGTGCCTGAGTACGAACTATGCCCAGGGGTGGGCGACTGCTAACTATTCACTCAGATGCCGTAGCACTGATGAATTTACACCTTTAAAACTGAATTAAAATCTCAGGTGACCGTCATCGAGGACGATGTTGAAGAGGAAGAAGAGAACGAAGAAGACGATGTGGTGAACATCCCCATCACGGTGACCATCATACTGCTCATTCTGTACATCCTGATGGGAGCTGCCGTGTTCATGGTGTGGGAGAAGGAGTGGACTCTGGTTGAGGGCACCTATTTCTCATTCATCACGCTGAGCACTATCGGATTCGGAGACTACGTGCCCGGCCGTGACGGGCCATTTAATGATGTAAGCCAATAATGTTGCAAGTCTCACAGGTTTGCCAAGCTGTTTTTTCATGAACTGCTGCCGGAGACCGACAGGCAAGCAAAGTTGCGGCAAAGTTTTTTTTCTGGACGGATTTGTCTATGGCCAAACCCCACTCAGAGCTGTGCAAAACGGCAAATCATTGCGAAATCGGTCTAGAAAACACGCTCTGCAATATTGGGACATAGCTTTTTTTCAAACTTTTCCGACAAAACCTGTGAGTGCACCTTGAACGAAACGCTTACTAGCTTCGAGAGCAGCGTCCTTGGACTTTAGCTGTCCATGCTGGGTCATCAAGTGCTGTGGTCAGCTAACAGACAAATCCTCCCCCAACCCTTACAGATACAGGTGATCACAGAGCTCCTGGTTGGCTGCATCTACTGCCTGTTCGGCTTGGCCATGCTGTCAATGTGCATCAACCTTATCCAGGACGAGATACAGGCCAAGTTCCAGTGGCTCGGCCGCAAGATCGGCATGATCAAAAAAGCACCAATTGAGGAAATCGAAGATGAAGACGAAGAGGATGATGAGGAGGACGGCAGCAGCGACAGCGGCAGCGGCAGTGGCAGCGACGGCGACAGCGAAGAGGATACCTACGAGGACGCCAAGTCCAGCAAGACTGGATCGACATCAGCGGCGCCAACTTCTGCTCGAAGCAAAGCAGCCAGCAGCAGCTTTGCCTGATGACGGCCAGAGAGAATATTTGACACTGTGGGAAACTGGACGAACTGCAGTACTGACTGGGGTGGCTGGGCTGGTTGCATCAGGAGCCACTAGAACTAGATTTGTGAGGCTTGTGACGTTTCTAAGGTTTGTGAGGTTTGTGAGGTTTCTGAGGTTTCTGAGGTTTCTGAGGTTTCTAAGGTTTGTGAGGCTTGTGACGTTTCTAAGGTTTGTGAGGTTTGTGAGGTTTGTGAGGTTTGTGAGGTTTCTGAGGTTTCTGAGGTTTGTGATGTTTGTGAGGTTTCTGAGGTTTCTAAGGTTTGTGAGGTTTGTGAGGTTTGTGAGATTTCTGAGGTTTGTGAGGTTTGTGAGGTTTGTGAGATTTGTGAGGTTTCTGAGGTTTCTGAGGTTTGTGATGTTTGTGAGGTTTCTGAGGTTTCTGAGGTTTCTGAGGTTTCTAAGGTTTGTGATGTTTGTGAGGTTTCTGAGGTTTCTAAGGTTTCTGAGGTTTCTAAGGTTTGTGATGTTTGTGAGGTTTCTGAGGTTTGTGAGGTTTGTGAGGTTTCTGAGGTTTCTGAGGTTTGTGAGGTTTGTGAGGTTTGTGAGGTTTGTGAGGTTTGTGAGGTTTGTGAGGCTTGTGAGGTTTGTGAGGTTTGTGAGGTTTGTGAGGTTTTTGAGGTTTGAGGTTTGTGATGTTTGTGAGGTTTCTGAGGTTTGTGAGGTTTGTGAAGTTTCTGAGGTTTGTGAGGCTTGTGACGTTTCTAAGGTTTGTGAGGTTTGTGAGGTTTGTGAGGTTTGTGAGGTTTGTGAGGTTTGTGAGGTTTGTGAGATTTCTGAGGTTTGTGAGGTTTCTGAGGTTTGTGAGGTTTCTGAGGTTTGTGAGGTTTGTGAGGTTTGTGAGGTTTGTGAGGTTTGTGAGGTTTGTGAGGTTTGTGAGGTTTGTGAGGCTTGTGAGGTTTGTGAGGTTTGTGAGGTTTGTGAGGTTTTTGAGGTTTGAGGTTTGTGATGTTTGTGAGGTTTCTGAGGTTTGTGAGGTTTGTGAAGTTTCTGAGGTTTGTGAGGCTTGTGACGTTTCTAAGGTTTGTGAGGTTTGTGAGGTTTGTGAGGTTTGTGAGGTTTGTGAGGTTTGTGAGGTTTGTGAGATTTCTGAGGTTTGTGAGGTTTGTGAGGTTTGTGAGATTTGTGAGGTTTCTGAGGTTTCTGAGGTTTGTGATGTTTGTGAGGTTTCTGAGGTTTCTGAGGTTTCTGAGGTTTCTGAGGTTTGTGATGTTTGTGAGGTTTCTGAGGTTTCTAAGGTTTCTGAGGTTTCTAAGGTTTGTGATGTTTGTGAGGTTTCTGAGGTTTCTGAGGTTTCTGAGGTTTCTAAGGTTTCTGAGGTTTTTGAGGTTTTTGAGGTTTCTGAGGTTTGTGAGGTTTGTGAGGTTTGTGAGGCTTGTGAGGTTTGTGAGGTTTGTGAGGTTTGTGAGGTTTTTGAGGTTTGAGGTTTGTGACGTTTCAGACATTCGACCGATTCTGTCTGTCTAAGATGAGCTCTGAAGTTTTATTGAGGCGTTTCACTGCTTGTCAACCCACCTAGTCCAGTAAAAGCGGTAGTGCTCTTGGTCTGCTGAGACTGTCCTCTGCTTAGGTTTAGAATTTTACCTAGCTTCGTGTCTGTCTTTACTTACCCGTATACTGCTGTCTCACTGGAATCCCCTTTCTGAGTTTCCTTCTCTACTGATGCAGATCCGATTAGGCTGCTCGACTTACTTATTTAGACTTACTGCACTTGGCACATGGCGCCAGTTACTGTACATGTAGCACCACCTATCGCAAACTCGACTCTTCTGTTGTTAACTGATTGAAAAAAAGTAAACTATTTTTTTATATTTCACTGTCGATATTACTATTATTACACTTGTAATTCTTTGTCAGTAAGCAAACTTATTCGAACTGGCATGGCTGGCTCGCGGGTCTGCCCTCGCCTTGACTGGACAAACCAACCAAGCTAGCTAATGAAGCAGGGGTTGTATTCGCATGGACAAAGTTTGTTTCTCTCGGATCTCCCCCTGCTGTCCGGTTGCCAGCAGCAACGCGGCGCACTCACAAGGCTGTCACAACTGCAGACACGCACAGCCTGCAACCCTCAAAATGCTTCTTTTGCTGTTGCTGTTGCTGTTGCTGCTTCTGACGCTCGCTTTGCTAAAAAAAGGAAAATCATTAAAACTGCATTGTGAGGCTCTGGCAAAGCAAGAGCTGTGTTGAAGTGAGTAGAGAGGCAAGCTTAGGGGTTGGGAATGCCTGAGTCTAGAACTTAAAACTGGCTGCAAGCTTCCTGCGTATTGTTCAAGTGAAAAGTCCAAAATCATCCAAACATTCCCCCATCGACTACAGGTTTGCAAGGGCCGATCCAAGGACCACTGTAATATCACAGGACGCAAAACTCAAATGTCGTTAATTTTTTTAGGAGGCTAGAAAAATACATTTGCGGAGACAGGAAATAATAATTTCTTTCATCACATAATCAATGATTGCATTTGATCTGGGACAGTAAAGATTACCATTTCTTAATGCTCAAGCCTTGGCTTATGGAAAATAGAAAATTAAGTAATATGAAAACACACATGTGTAGAAAAGTTGCAACTACATAAAATATAACAGAACAACTTTTTGTGCATGCTAAATTTAAAGAATGGTAATATTCACTGCCCCAGATCAAATGCAATCATTGATTTTGTGATGAAAAAAACTGCACGATCTTTGAGTTTTACATCTGTTATACTACAGTGGTCCTTGGGCTGACCATAGACTGTCCGAGTTGCTATCATTAAGGAGCGTCAAAGATAGTGAGATAGTTGCTTTGTCAAGCCAAGTTGATAAAGTCAATCAAGCTGAGAGTTCCCACATGGCAGCTGCGGAGATGATGGTCTTGCCGATAAACATAGACGGAATGACGGCAAGCAAGGTGATAATTCGGCCATAGACAATCAGGACAAAAGGGGTGCCACATTTCCTGTCTGCAATGGTCCAGGGAAGTCTAGAAGTCGAGTCCTGTTTTGCCTCCTATACGATAAGGGCCCTCTTACTTGGACTTAGATTTTCGGCTTGACAATATTTTTAACAACAAAACGTTGCTTCAATCTACTTAAAGTAGTAAAATCCATTATCGACTTTGAAAATATATTGAAACGGTTGACGATTCAACGGAATATCAACTTTTAAACTACACTTAAAGTTCAGAGCCCTGTTCAAAGTCCTGGACCCTGTCATCAGGCAGTGTAAGAACTTTATGGATTGCGTGTTTGGCCTTGCAGGACAAGACCAAAGCGATTTCACTATCGCCTTCACAAGAAACTCCAGCAGCTATTCACTAGAAATAACTCAAGATCCCCAGTTACTGCACCTGCTCAATCAGAGCCTTTCATCATTGAAATATTTTTACAGCTCCCTGCTGGATGTAAAGGGACCACCGCAGCCGCCCGCTAGCTAATGAAGTCCATGCATGGCCGGAAGCGCCACCCCCCGAACATTACCTGATTACGGTCGGCAGGCAGGCAGTGCCACTGCACGGTACTGGCCATGTGCGGGAATTAGGCAAGCCGGCCCAATGGCTGACGTTTCAAAGCGCCAATGAGAGAGTCTAGCTTAAACAGACAAAACCTGGGCTTGGTGAGCAATATATTCGAGCACACCAGTGACTAGCTTAGAAATCCAGGCTGTTGCAATGAAACAAACGGAAACAGGGCCGGCAAAGGCGCCCAATCGACCTTCGAATGGGAACACCGCCTCAGTCAGCTTGAGTGTTTCTTCATTCAGCATGCAGAACAATGTTCCTAACCCCAACCCTAGCCATATCCCTAATTCAATTTCAAATTCAATCAACAGCTCCAACCCCGACAGGAGTTCTGTGTCCGCATCCACCAGCGTGGTCAGCACCTTTCGGTTGTTCGCCGGGAGCACCACGGCGCACGGGTTCCGCCACCTGAACCATCCGCTGCGAGCCGCCCAGATCGCCTGGTTGACGCTGATCTCGGCCGCTCTTGTCGCTTTCACCGTGCACCTGTCCCTGCTGGCGGTGAAGTTTCGCGACCAGCCCATCACCACTAAGATCAACCCGAAGGGCGGCCGCTACATCGCCCCTGACATCACCGTCTGCAACCGGATGATGTTCGCCATCAGCCGAGTGTTCAACGACAGTGGCAGTGGCCGAGTTGAATTCAGCAACAGATTCAGGTCTGTCTGAGGATTGAGATTAGACTCACTTGTCCCCGAATTTAGACCCGGTATCCGTGATCCCGAATGACTCGGTGTAGGACATCCCAAATGACCCGGTGTAGGACATCCCGAATGAGCCGGTGTAGGACATCCCGAATGACCCGGTGTAGGACATCCCGAATGACCCGGTGTAAGACATCCCGAATGACCCGATGTAGGACATCCCGAATGACCCGGTGTAGACATCCCGAATGACCCGGTGTAAGACATCCCGAATGACCCGGTGTAGGACATCCCAAATGACCCGGTGTAGGACATCCCGAATGACCCGGTGTAGGACATCCCGAATGACCCGGTGTAGGACATCCCGAATGACCCGATGTAGGACATCCCGAATGACCCGGTGTAAGACATCCCGAATGACCCGGTGTAAGACATCCCGAATGACCCGGTGTAAGACATCCCGAATGACCCGGTGTAGGACATCCCGAATGACCCGGTGTAAGACATCCCGAATGACCCGATGTAGGACATCCCGAATGACCCGGTGTAAGACATCCCGAATGACCCGGTGTAAGACATCCGAATGACCCGATGTAGGACATCCTGAATGACCCGGTGTAAGACATCCCGAATGACCCGGTGTAAGACATCCCGAATGACCCGATGTAGGACATCCTGAATGACCCGGTGTAAGACATCCCGAATGACCCGGTGTAAGACATCCCGAATGACCCGATGTAGGACATCCTGAATGACCCGGTGTAAGACATCCCGAATGACCCGATGTAGGACATCCCGAATGACCCGGTGTAAGACATCCCGAATGACCCGATGTAGGACATCCCGAATGACCCGGTGTAAGACATCCCGAATGACCCGGTGTAAGACATCCCGAATGACCCGATGTAGGGCATTCTAACCAACCGGCTGTCCCTTCTCTAGAGCTTGCATCAAATAAAGAGCACTCATTTAATTCCCCCCCTGAAAACCCCAGGCCGGTGTACGAGAGCGTGCAGAAGGTGAGGCAGATTCTGAATGGAAGCGTCCGACGCTACCTGCGCGACAGATATGGAGACTACGAGCTGGACACGGACACGCTTAGGGCTGAGGACGACGGTGTCTACAACCTGCCCAGTGAGCCAGTTTAGGGATTTTCAGCCTTGCTTGGGATATCCAACTGAGGGAATTGATAATGAGACTGTCAATGGTGAGATTACTGTGAAAAAAACGAAAAAGGTATCGTGATTTTGCTTTGTAAATGTTCAGTTAGTTAGTTAGTTAGTTAGTTAGTTAGTTAGTTAGTTAGTTAGTTAGTTAGTTAGTTAGTTAGTTAGTTAGTTAGTTAGTTAGTTAGTTAGTTAGTTAGTTAGTTAGTTAGTTAGTTAGTTAGTTAGTTAGTTAGTTAGTTAGTTAGTTAGTTAGTTAGTTAGTTAGTTAGTTAGTTAGTTAGTTAGTTAGTTAGTTAGTTAGTTAGTTAGTTAGTTAGTTAGTAAGTTAGTTAGTTAGTTAGTTAGTTAGTTAGTTAGTTAGTTAGTTAGTTAGTTAGTTAGTTAGTTAGTTAGTTAGTTAGTTAGTTAGTAAGTTAGTTAGTTAGTTAGTTAGTTAGTTAGTTAGTTAGTTAGTTAGTTAGTTAGTTAGTTAGTTAGTTAGTTAGTTAGTTAGTTAGTTAGTTAGTTAGTTAGTTAGTTAGTTAGTTAGTTAGTTAGTTAGTTAGTTAGTTAGTTAGTTAGTTAGTTAGTTAGTTAGTTAGTTAGTTAGTTAGTTAGTTAGTTAGTTAGTTAGTTAGTTAGTTAGTTAGTTAGTTAGTTAGTTAGTTAGTGTTAGTTAGTTAGTTAGTTAGTTAGTTAGTTAGTTAGTTAGTTAGTTAGTTAGTTAGTTAGTTAGTTAGTTAGTTAGTTAGTTAGTTAGTTAGTTAGTTAGTTAGTTAGTGTTAGTTAGTTAGTTAGTTAGTTAGTTAGTTAGTTAGTTAGTTAGTTAGTTAGTTAGTTAGTTAGTTAGTTAGTTAGTTAGTTAGTTAGTTAGTTAGTTAGTTAGTTAGTTAGTTAGTTAGTTAGTTAGTTAGTTAGTTAGTTAGTTAGTTAGTTAGTTAGTTAGTAGAGAATAGCCTGATAAGCGAAGCCAGGCAAAAAACTCCTCAAAAAAGCTAAGAAAGAGACTGCATGACGCTGCTTTGCTTTTGGGCAGACTTTCCTTTCTGCCGGATTGCCGGCTCAAGATCCTATTTTTCAGTTTTCAGTCCGCAGGACGCTGCTGGATGGAGATTGCAGTGCTTCTGCTCAGGGTTGCATATAATTAAACACAGCAGAGTGTCCGATATGAAATCCATCGCAGCTGGGGATGAGATGCGAACACTTATTTTTAAGGAGTAATTTTAATGCCGCAGCCACATAATTTACGAGTGAGTTGTCGGAGAGCCCTACTCTAGCGCTTCACTCACAGTGTCACTCCGGCACTTCACTCACAGTGTCACTCCGGCACTTCACTCACAGTGAAACTCCGGCGCTTCACTCACAGTGTCACTCCGGCGCTTCACTCACAGTGTCACTCCGGCACTTCACTCACAGTGTCACTCCGGCGCTTCACTCACAGTGTCACTCCGGCGCTTCACTCACAGTGTCACTCCGGCACTTCACTCACAGTGTCACTCCGGCACTTTACTCACACTGTCACTCCGGCACTTCACTCACAGTGTCACTCCGGCACTTCACTCACACTGTCACTCCGGCGCTTCACTCACAGTGTCACTCCGGCGCTTCACTCACAGTGTCACTCCGGCGCTTCACTCACAGTGTCACTCCGGCACTTCACTCACAGTGTCACTCCGGCGCTTCACTCACACTGTCACTCCTGCGCTTCACTCACAGTGTCACTCCGGCGCTTCACTCACAGTGTCACTCCGGCACTTCACTCACACTGTCACTCCTGCGCTTCACTCACACTGTCACTCCTGCGCTTCACTCACAGTGTCACTCCGGCGCTTCACTTGCAGTGTCACTCTGGAATTTCACTCGAAAGGTCACTCCGGCACTTCACTCGAATTGTCACTCGCGTCACTCCAGACCTGGTGATCCGTGACACCTACGGCATCCGCATGCTGGCTCAGTTCAGCGCCAGCCCGGCCTCCATGCTGCTCTGGTGCGCCTACGGCATGCTGGCCTGCGACCAGTCCGACTTCCTGCCGGCCGCCCTGCCCGCCAGCCCGGCCTGCATGACTTTCAGCCTTGCCCGGTTCCGCACCCGACGGCCAAACGTCACCGTGAATGAGCTGAACGAGCTCCGACTGGTTGTCTTCACCGACTCCTTCAACGGCGATCCGGGCGTCACTGCCGGCCTGACCAACCTGCCCGGCGACTGGTTCAACATGCAGGGCAGCGGCGGCGCCGTGGTCTACGTGCACCCGCAGGGCACCTACCCTACCCACGGAAACCGCATCGAGGCTAGCAACGGAGAGGAGACCATTGTGGACATTCGGTACTGAGCTGCACTGACTTTTGTTCCATCGGGGTAGGGCAAAAGCAACCTCGAAGTCTGCAGGCTTGGCTCCCGGGCAGCTATAAAGCAGATGGACATTAAAATTGCTCAAAAATTGTTCCATTAAACATAGGCGAGATAGGAAGTTTACAGTTCAACTTCCTCGAAATAAGTGGGAACTCCCAATGGAGTGGATTGGAGTCTCCCAATGGAGTGGATTGGAATCTCCCAATAGAGTGGATTGGAATCTCCCAATAGAGTGGATTGGAATCTCCCAATAGATTGGATTGGAATCTCCCAATAGAGTGGATTGGAATCTCCCAATAGAGTGGATTGGAGTCTCCCAATAGAGTGGATTGGAATCTCCCAATAGAGTGGATTGGAATCTCCCAATAGAGTGGATTGGAATCTCCCAATAGAGTGGATTGGAATCTCCCAATAGAGTGGATTGGAATCTCCCAATAGAGTTGATTGGAATCTCCCAATTGGGTGGATTGGAATCTCCCAATAGAGTGAATTGGAATCTCCCAATAGAGTGGATTGGAATCTCCCAATGGAGTGGATCGGAATCTCCCAATAGAGTGGATTGGAATCTCCCAATTGGGTGGATTGGAATCTCCCAATAGAGTAAATTAGAATCTCCCAATAGAGTGGATTGGAATCTCCCAATTGGGTGGATTGGAATCTCCCAATAGAGTTGATTGGAATCTCCCAATTGGGTGGATTGGAATCTCCCAATAGAGTGAATTGGAATCTCACGATGGGGTGGATTGGAATCTCCCGATGGGGTGGATTGGAATCTCCCGATGGGGTGGATTGGAATCACCCTGCCGAACTCCTGTGCAGCCAATTGAATTTCATAGAATCGCCAATAACCTGGCTCTGAACATCTTGCCCCATAAACCCGGGTCAAACCGTGCGCACAGGTACCAAGAATTCGACGCCAAAAGTACAAAGCAATCGCCGTGTCTTGACGATTCGAGCCACAAGCAGCTGGAGTACCTGGTCATTTCGAATCGCCAGTTGAAGCCCGCCTCATTTCAGGTCTGTCTGCATACGCATGGTCGCTTTAGTATATCTTTGCTTTAAACACAGCTGCCCACAGATCCCGCTCTGTCTCAACAGCAGAATTTGAAACACAAATGTAATATCCGGGAACTTTACTTTAGCCAAGCTGCATAATTGGAGTGGCTTTCTCGAGGATTCCGGTTTTGGCATTGCGAGTCGCGTTAATTTGAACGGCTTAACAGAATCTTTCAAAACTGTATTGGAGATAAATATTTCGATACAAAAATGGATGTCATATGTCTACTGTACAGTCTGTGTTCTGAGCTTATTTAATGGTGTTTAAATGATGTCTGAATGAAGCTTCGATCGTGTCTAAATGAAGCTTCGATGGTGTCTGAATGAAGCTTCGATGGTGTCTGAATGAAGCTTCGATCGTGTCTAAATGAAGCTTCGATGGTGTCTGAATGAAGCTTCGATGGTGTCTGAATGAAGCTTCGATCGTGTCTAAATGAAGCTTCGATGGTGTCTGAATGAAGCTTCGATGGTGTCTGAATGAAGCTTCGATGGTGTCTGAATGAAGCTTCGATCGTGTCTGAATGAAGCTTCGATGGTAACTGAATGAAGCTTCGATGGTAACTGAATGAAGCTTCGATCGTGTCTGAATGAAGCTTCGATGGTAACTGAATGAAGCTTCGATGGTGTCTGAATGAAGCTTCGATGGTGTCTGAATGAAGCTTCGATGGTGTCTGAATGAAGCTTCGATGGTGTCTGAATGAAGCTTCGATGGTGTCTGAATGAAGCTTCGATCGTGTCTGAATGAAGCTTCGATGGTGTCTGAATGAAGCTTTGATGATGTCTGAATGAAGCTTCGATGGTAACTGAATGAAGCTTCGATGGTGTCTGAATGAAGCTTCGATGGTGTCTGAATGAAGCTTCGATGGTGTCTGAATGAAGCTTTGATGATGTCTGAATGAAGCTTCGATGGTGTCTGAATGAAGCTTCGATGGTGTCTGAATGAAGCTTCGATGATGTCTGAATGAAGCTTCGATGGTGTCTGAATGAAGCTTCGATGGTGTCTGAATGAAGCTTCGATCGTGTCTAAATGAAGCTTCGATGGTGTCTGAATGAAGCTTCGATGGTGTCTGAATGAAGCTTCGATCGTGTCTAAATGAAGCTTCGATGGTGTCTGAATGAAGCTTCGATGGTGTCTGAATGAAGCTTCGATGGTGTCTGAATGAAGCTTCGATCGTGTCTGAATGAAGCTTCGATGGTAACTGAATGAAGCTTCGATGGTAACTGAATGAAGCTTCGATCGTGTCTGAATGAAGCTTCGATGGTAACTGAATGAAGCTTCGATGGTGTCTGAATGAAGCTTCGATGGTGTCTGAATGAAGCTTCGATGGTGTCTGAATGAAGCTTCGATGGTGTCTGAATGAAGCTTCGATGGTGTCTGAATGAAGCTTCGATCGTGTCTGAATGAAGCTTCGATGGTGTCTGAATGAAGCTTTGATGATGTCTGAATGAAGCTTCGATGGTAACTGAATGAAGCTTCGATGGTGTCTGAATGAAGCTTCGATGGTGTCTGAATGAAGCTTCGATGGTGTCTGAATGAAGCTTTGATGATGTCTGAATGAAGCTTCGATGGTGTCTGAATGAAGCTTCGATCGTGTCTGAATGAAGCTTCGATGATGTCTGAATGAAGCTTCGATGGTGTCTGAATGAAGCTTCGATGGTGTCTGAATGAAGCTTCGATGGTGTCTGAATGAAGCTTCGATGGTGTCTAATGGCTCTTGAGGACGTCCGAAAGACGTTTCAGCGGCGTCTTAACGGCATTAATATGACGTTTACATCCCGTCCGGGCGGTCTCGTGGCACCTCAAAGATAATTTATTAAGATTATCACTAAAATATTGAATCGATATCACTGAAATCTCAACCCACTCTCCCAGGCGCACCTGTCTGACTGTCAGGTGACCGTGTCCCAAGACGTTCTGCTGGGCAGGTGCGGCTTCATCGACCCCAGCCTGCCGCTGAGGGCGGACCTCGCCGACAAGCCGAGGCGTGGCAACCTCAGCAACCTGCTGCCAGCGTCGGCGTCAACTGCTGACGGCATGTCGCCAACTCAGCTGATTGATGCGGTGTACAGCCAGGCGTTCGGCAACTCCTCCAGCCAGACGGACATGCCTGACATCATTCGGCGCCTGCTGGAGAACGAATCCTGCCTGCGGCTTGCCCGGTTGGCCGCCACAGCGGATCGGCGACTCGGCGAATGCCTGGACTTCTGCCGAGGTGGCATCTACACGACTGGCTTCATGGCGGCCTCCTGGCCAGTGTCTGTGGACGCCTTCCTGCAGCCGCTGGTGCAGCGCTGGCTCGAGTCGAACGCGTACTTCTTGAACGGATCCTCCAAGACAAACCAGTCCTTGAATGAAGCGTTCATCCGGTCTGCCAGCTGGAATCTGCACTGGGCCTACGCATCCCTACCTGGCACTCCTCTCAGCTCGGCCTTGAAAAACTTTCTGGCCCTTCGATTTCGACCAGCCGACGCGCAGGGTCTCGGCGCGCTGACGGAGGAGAGCTGGGCCTACCAGCTGCAGGACCTGGCCTCGGACATTGGCGGCATCCTCGGACTGTACATGGGTGTCAGCGTGCTCACCCTGTGCGAGCTGTTCGAGCTGCTGGCTCGGATCAGCGTCATCGCTTTTCGGGGCAGGAGAGTTGAGGGGTCCAGCGCGGCGTACTCAAGGCGATCAACGAGGCTGTGATGGGGGCTGGTGGTTTTTAGAGTGGGTTTGCTAGCAAGTCTGTATCGCTCAAAGATCTTTTTATAACCATTGAGCTGGATGGCTAAAGCAAGTAAATGTTGGTACCTTTGAAAATGCGACTGAGACTTAGACACAAGGGTACTTAAATTTACTTTAAATCGTTTATCTAATAAAAATTTCAAATGAGTCATGGAGTGTGAGACTGTTGTTGCTAAAAATATAGCAAACCTATTGCTACTTTACGGCTGCTAAG
>NIVC01000142.1:785000-805759 GCA_002269645.1 Macrostomum lignano
CTGAAGACATGCTATTTTAAAACTGACTCTGCATCGGAAAATCCTTCGCAAGCTGTGGGCCCGGAGAACCCCAGGGGAAACTACTTGACTAGCACCTAGGGGCCCTTCATCCACTGTTCAGAGACCATTTCTAGTGCTAAGAACTGCGAGCGCAATCAAGGCCGACCTAAGACACCTGTACCACCCAGATTGTTCTTCCGAATGAGGTGCTGAACAATCAGCTGACTAGCAGCTTGAGGCGCAGGTGCGCCAACACGCCAATTAAAGCCGAGTGGGAGCTTAATTGCGAGTGTATTCTCGGTTTTCTTCGAACTGTTGATGACGCCAAATTGTTGTAATAATTTTAGCAATCATGGGCTGATTGTCCAGGTGTGTTCAAGCTTTAATATTTCTGCAATTTCGAATTGTTTATGCAATTGTCTGTAATTTTGTGAGAATTGTGAGGCCCTCCGCGACTCTTTGATCTTCACCTTCGACCAGAGCTGCCTCAGTTGCCTGTTTCAGTCATTATTGCCCGAGTGAATACTAAGTTTACAGAAAAACAGGTATGGGAGAACTGGGCTCTGAGCGGTGGTGAGTCATCTCTTTCCTCATTTTATCTACCTTTTTTTCTGTTTTCCATTCTCTGCTCTTTTTTTGCTCTGCTCTGCTCTGCTCTGCTCTGCTCTGCTCTGCTCTGCTCTGCTCTGCTCTGCTCTGCTCTGCTCTGCTCTGCTCTGCTCTGCTCTGCTCTGCTCTGCTCTGCTCTGCTCTGCTCTGCTCTGCTCTGCTCTGCTCTGCTCTGCTCTGCTCTGCTCTGCTCTGCTCTGCTCTGCTCTGCTCTGCTCTGCTCTGCTCTGCTCTGCTCTGCTCTGCTCTGCTCTGCTCTGCTCTGCTCTGCTCTGCTCTGCTCTGCTCTGCTCTGCTCTGCTCTGCTCTGCTCTGCTCTGCTCTGCTCTGCTCTGCTCTGCTCTGCTCTGCTCTGCTCTGCTCTGCTCTGCTCTGCTCTGCTCTGCTCTGCTCTGCTCTGCTCTGCTCTGCTCTGCTCTGCTCTGCTCTGCTCTGCTCTGCTCTGCTCTGCTCTGCTCTGCTCTGCTCTGCTCTGCTCTGCTCTGCTCTGCTCTGCTCTGCTCTGCTCTGCTCTGCTCTTCTCTGCTCTGCTCTGCTCTGCTCTGCTCTGCTCTGCTCTGCTTTGAGAAATTAAAAATATTTTACTATTCATAGTCGCTATTCTTTTCCTGAACTGCACCTTCACTCAGTAACACCGGAACTGCACCCTCACTCACTCACACCGGAACTGCACCCTCACTCAGTCACACCAGAACTGCACCCTCACTCAGTCACACCGGAACTGCACCCTCACTCAGTCACACCGGAACTGCACCCTCACTCACTGACCTGACCTTCACACACATGATGTGAATTCATCTGTTTTGTAAACACGAAAATGTTCTCAATAGACACGCACAACTGAGCTAAATGAAGCGTACGGAGTTCACCAGTTGCAAAACGAACTATGGTCATTATCAAAAATGCGACTTCATTTAAGAAATCTCTTTTTTAATCCCTGGGTAAAAGTTTGCGGGCAAAAATAGACTCACTGATAAAAAGCAGTCTGTTCAAAAAAGTTTTTCATTAGTTTCATGTCATCTCGAGGTCGAAGAGCGCGCCTAGCTTTGCACTATATTTGAGCTCAGCTGTAATTAGCCCAATTTCACAGCGAAATTGATCAAAAATGTTTCAAAAACGCCGCGGTATCTACTGACAGAGTACGTAGTAGCTTATGTAGCACGAGACTGGTTCTTTTAATTGAATATCTACAGAATTTATAGAATGATAGTATTAATGACAGTGCGAGCGCATGTGTTTCGCAATGACAACATTGTCAATAAGGCCAGAATTCCAAAATTTCTCTCAAGGTCCGTGCAGGAGCCAAATTAATGTTTAATCTAAACAAATTAATCTATTTTGATGTGTCCGGCTGTCTTGTGCAGTGGGTGACTCCAACAATGCTGACAATCGAAAAGAGATTGTAGTCTTGTACTAGAGAGGTTGGTAGTCTTAGTGCTCTCGGTTCCAATAAACTCACAACATTAGCAACGGCAACAACAGCAGTAGCAACTGTCCGGCCAAGTGGAAGCGGCGCGAGGAGTACGGGCTGCTCAGACTGCAGGACCTCAACAGCAGTCTCTCAGTCTCTCAGTCTCTCAGTTGACTGGGGCGAGGGCCCGACAATGACGGATGTAGTCAGCAGTAGGATGTGGTTTCACACACACACACACACACACACACACACACACACACACACACACACACACACACACACACACACACACACACACACACACACACACGCTAGACGCAACACCGGAACCGCGCGCCTAAAAAACCGCAGCCACGAAGCCAAGCCGCGCACGGCCGGAACCGAAGCCGCCAAGAAACATCGAATCATCCAGGACCGGACAGCAGCCCGGCGCTCATAACGACCACAGGCGCCCATTCAAAGGCGGCTGGAGACGTGCCGCCACTCAGCTGCACCCAAGAGCTGGACCGCTTCCCCAGAGCACCCGAACCACTCGGCGTAGCCCCCCTGGTCTACAGCCAACTCCGAACTCGTCTTATTCGATCTCAGCATCAGTACCTCCAGCAACAGGACCATGCCACCTCCCAGTGGGGATTTTTAGTACGCCTAGCCGTACGCAGACGGCGGCGCTCAATTCGGGGCGACAGTGCGCCCCGAAGCACTGTATGGATCTCGCCAAGTCGGCGCCGCGCCTGGCGCTGAGCGTACCGTAACATTTTTAGGCAGCACAAATTCACTGATTCTACTCTTAGTAGTATGATGAAGACATTATGCTTAAGCGGACCCACCCTGGAGCGCAGCTGCGCAGCTCGCTTTCGTGAGCGTAGTTGCACCAACCTGCACAGTAAAATGACCGGTTATTGTCCATTAACTGAAAATGCATGCACCATCCCCTAATCATCAAACATTTTTCAGGAAGAAAGGGAATAAGAACAGTTTTTATATTATTTGTTTCCATTCGGTGTATTAATAATGAAAAATTTTTAAATGATACAAACAAATGACAATAATAAGCACTTTTACACATACTAGGTACTAAAGAAAAGAAAAATACCAATAACACGTAAAGGGTACCTTAGATATAATTATATTTAAAACATTTAAAATAGATTGTAAGACGAATAATAGAATTGGAGAAGAGTCAAGAAGATAGTGAAACAGCTGACAGGAGACGGAAAGAAAATTCGAGATTTAAAGAAAATTTAAGGATTTTTCGACAGCGCAAATTCCCTGATTCTACTCTTAGTAGCATGATTGTTGCATTATGCTGGAATTTTAAAGATCCCACTACCTATTTTAACATTCCACTATCAATTTTAGGATCCCACTATCGATTCTGAGAGATTCCATCGTGCATTCTAATTAAGATCAGTCTTAAATTATGAAAAGGTACTTTAGCTGCTATCTAACACTTTCCTGCCTTTAATAATTTAACTATCATTCACTGTCAATGTCACTGTCTTCTAGAGACCTTTTCCTGGCACCTAGTGCTTCAGTTAAAAAACCCTGGGGCGGATGCCAGTCGGAGTCCGAGTTAGAACTTAAATCTGTTGTTTAAACATCCTGAAAATTAAGCTTTGAGGATAAAAATCCACATAGCTTGACTAGAAAAAAGAACCTTTTAACCTTTTAATATTTTTCAGGGCGCATCCCTGGCGTACCTTAGGCGTACTGCGCCCACAGTGGGCTTGATTTTTTTTCCCCACTGGGCTGGAGACCAGTTTCTCGCCACTAACGGCGTCACCGGGATCGAGGGGGGAGGGGATCACAAACCCAAAAAATCACAACTCCGAAAAGCGCTGTCCATCATAAACCCAAAATATCACTAACCCGAAATACCATAACTCCCAAAGTTCTAGCAATGTCCGTCCAACACTATTTCGGTTTTCGGAGTTGTGATTTCTTGGGTTTGCGATATTTCGGGTTTATGATGGCGACTCGGATCGAGTACCTGATGGGGTGCCCGTCCGTCCTTTTCGGGCTGCTGCATACGATGGGGCGAAGAAAACCTGGAAAAGATTGGCTGCAGAGCAGTACAGAATTGTAAAACAGTGGAAGAAACTCTTGACAGGAATTGCTAGCTACCGAGTATTTGAACGCTTAACTGATGTTTCCCCTACACGCAGAGGTTTTGGCACAGCCAGTCTAAACTAAAAGAAACAATTCATTTCTCCAGACCAGGCCAAGTGGCCAATCTCAGCTCAGCAAACACTGCCAAATTTCGCAGGGTAAATCCTTGGGTGCTTCCAAGTCTAATGGAAATTTGGAATAATCTTTCCTTGGTGCGCATCGGCACACACTGAGGAGGCGGGGCCAAGGGCTTGCTCTCTCACTCATCCTTGGCTGAGCAAAGCTAAGAGAAGTAATTTGAATTTCTCTCCGCGCCTTGCCAGTTCTCTTGCGACCCGGGCCGGAAATCGGATTGGCTCATTTTCTCTTTCTCTCTGTGACAGCCCTCGGTGGCAAAAGTTCAAAGAGTGCGCCGCTGAAGGAACTGGAAGTCCGGGCAGTTCGGCTGAATGACCGCAGAATGATCCATTCTTGCATAAATATCACAGGTTGGATTAGCAGTATTACTATATTAGCAGTCCTTTCTATTCCTGCATCCGTGATGCTGGCTACATTAGCAGTCCTTTCTATTCCTGCATCCGTGATGCTGGCTACATTAGCAGTCCTTTCTATTCCTGCATCCGTGATGCTGGCTACATTAGCAGTCCTTTCTATTCCTGCATCCGTGATGTTGGCTAGATTAGCAATCCTTTCTATTCCTGCATCCGTGATGCTGACTAGATTAGCAATCCTTTCTATTCCTGCATCCGTGATGTTGGCTAGATTAGCAATCCATTCTATTCCTGCATCCGTGATGCTGGCTAGATTAGCAATCCTTTCTATTCCTGCATCCGTGATTCTGGCTACATTAGCAATCCTTTCTATTGCTGCATCCGTGATGTTGGCTAGATTAGCAATCCTTTCTATTCCTGCATCCGTGATGCTGGCTAGATTAGCAATCCTTTCTATTGCTGCATCCGTGATGTTGGCTAGATTAGCAGTCCTTTCTATTCCTGCATCCGTGATGTTGGCTAGATTAGCAGTCCTTTCTATTCCTGCATCCGTGATGTTGGCTAGATTACCTATAAGGGCCAAACTTCAAGGCCCTTTTAGTGTACATGCCTGAAGATTAGAAATTCAGGGTCCCCTGTACACCCTGTGTGATCATGTGTACAGTACGGCATATACCAGAATATATACTGGTTACAGCTGCCTGTCAATTGCGAGTCCGTCAATATCTGCGTCTCGGGCGTTGGAGAGCGAAGCGATCTCGATCACCACCTGAAAAGCTGTTGCTAGGACAGGATCCTTGACCCTGGTACATCAGTAGCCAGTGTGTTGCGTAAAAATTAGTAAAAGAATGGCGGAGTCGGGATTGTCCAGCCTATTTTCATTGACATCTTTGACAGGCTTGACCGCTGGTTGCGCACGGACAAGGGGCATTGCACTGCTGTCAGCTGATTTCAAACAGGCGGCTGTAGCTGACAAATTCACTGTTGATCGGCTATTGGCTGTTGGTGATGGATCAATGATTGGATCTTCAAGCTTTGCAGACTGTTACGGACACTGGGGGGTTTTGGTGGCGTAGTGGTAAAGATTAATGAGTTTGAAAATAACAGCCTAGAAATCCTTGAAGATACAGTTAAGAAGATTAGATGTGTTTTAGAGAGACTCTGGATCTGAGATAGGGGTGATTAGATGTGTTATAGAGACCCTAGATCTGAGATAGGGGTGATTAGATGTGTTATAGAGAGACTCTGGATCTGAGATAGGGGTGATTTGATGTGTTATAGAGAGACTCTGGATCTGAGATAGGGGTGATTAGATGATGTTATGGAGAGACTCTGGATCTGAGATAGGGGTGATTAGATGATGTTATGGAGAGACACTGGATCTGAGATAGGGGTGATTAGATGATGTTATGGAGAGACTCTGGATCTGAGATAGGGGTGATTAGATGATGTTATGGAGAGACTCTGGATCTGAGATAGGGGTGATTAGATGTGTTATAGAGACCCTAGATCTGAGATAGGGGTGATTAGATGTGTTACAGAGAGACACTGGATCTGAGATAGGGGTGATTAGATGTGTTATAGAGAGACTCTGGATCTGAGATAGGGGTGATTAGATGTGTTACAGAGAGACACTGGATCTGAGATAGGGGTGATTAGATGATGTTATGGAGAGACTCTGGATCTGAGATAGGGGTGATTAGATGATGTTATGGAGAGACACTGGATCTGAGATAGGGGTGATTAGATGATGTTATGGAGAGACTCTGGATCTGAGATAGGGGTGATTAGATGATGTTATGGAGAGACTCTGGATCTGAGATAGGGGTGATTAGATGTGTTACAGAGAGACACTGGATCTGAGATAGGGGTGATTAGATGTGTTATAGAGAGACTCTGGATCTGAGATAGGGGTGATTAGATGTGTTACAGAGAGACACTGGATCTGAGATAGGGGTGATTAGATGATGTTATGGAGAGACTCTGGATCTGAGATAGGGGTGATTAGATGATGTTATGGAGAGACTCTGGATCTGAGATAGGGGTGATTTGATGTGTTATAGAGACCCTAGATCTGAGATAGGGGTGATTAGATGTGTTACAGAGAGACACTGGATCTGAGATAGGGGTGATTAGATGTGTTATAGAGAGACTCTGGATCTGAGATAGGGGTGATTAGATGATGTTATGGAGAGACACTGGATCTGAGATAGGGGTGATTAGATGATGTTATGGAGAGACTCTGGATCTGAGATAGGGGTGATTAGATGATGTTATGGAGAGACACTGGATCTGAGATAGGGGTGATTAGATGATGTTATAGAGAGACACTGGATCTGAGATAGGGGTGATTAGATGATGTTATGGAGAGACTCTGGATCTGAGATAGGGGTGATTAGATGTGTTATAGAGAGACTCTGGATCTGAGATAGGGGTGATTTGATGTGTTATAGAGAGACTCTGGATCTGAGATAGGGGTTATTAGATGATGTTATGGAGAGACTCTGGATCTGAGATAGGGGTGATTAGATGATGTTATGGAGAGACTCTGGATCTGAGATAGGGGTGATTAGATGTGTTTTAGAGAGACTCTGGATCTGAGATAGGGGTGATTAGATGTGTTTTAGAGAGACTCTGGATCTGAGATAGGGGTGATTAGATGTGTTTTAGAGAGACTCTGGATCTGAGATAGGGGTGATTAGATGTGTTATAGAGAGACTCTGGATCTGAGATAGGGGTGATTAGATGTGTTTTAGAGAGACTCTGGATCTGAGATAGGGGTGATTAGATGATGTTATAGAGAGACAGGTATTGAGAGATTAGATGTGCCTGTGGAAGACTAAAACTGAGTCAGGGAGAGATTGGAGCCGGGAAACTGCAAATCGCCAGACCCACCGAGAGGCCGGGCAGGCGGACAATTCATTAAACGGCTGACAAAGAGAAACAGAAGTGGCCATCAGTTTCTCGACCGCCGCAAGACGTGAAGGGCGCTCGCCTGCTGCCCGCAGTGGATCGCATGAAATGCTTGGCATCGGTGCTGGCCTGGTGTCATTCATCAGCTTGGGTTGGACCAATTCTAACCATGGGACATGGAGTTAGGTCCTGGGCTCGAATCCCTTGCGCCGTCCTAGCTGCATTTAAGTAATCTCTGATATTGTAAAATCGTAGAAAATGCCCTGTTGGCCTGACGATGGACAGAAAACATCAGTGGAGAAGGCAAAAATAGAATCTATAATTAATAAGTTCGCACTCGAGTGCACTATTGTTCAATTGAGGCCAGACAAGTTTACGGGTATGAAGGATTTATAAGCCACGAGCTGCTCCCTGAGTCGCCTATCCATAGGTCTTTGGAACTCGGGAGAACAGTTGAATTCTTTGCTGAACTCGACATCCTCAAATTCCTTAATCTCGTATTCTCCTTATTTCCTTTGTGCTCCCCTGCACTGCCCTTCGCCCGGGCTCGCTTTTCTCTTTTTTAACCTCATTTTCTGCGTAGTTCCCTGTCCGCCCCACCGTCTCTGGCTGCAGGGCCTGCCATTGGCCTGTCCGGGCGGAAGCCAGAGGCGAGTTAAAATTCCTTTACTCGCCCTTAGGAAGAAGGCAGCTTCAAGTTAGCCGAGAAGAGTCCAGCACCCCCACTGCAGCTCCAAATTGTTTCTAGGAAATGTCCCTGCCCCACAGCGCAGTAGAATGCGCCTTGGCGGTGCCTTTGATGCTGGCCGTCATCCTGCTGACTGTGATCGGCAACACCCTGGTCATCCTGGCCGTGTTCACCTCAAGGGCGCTGCGGCAGGCGCAGAACTTTCTCATCGTGAGCCTGGCCTGCGCCGACATGGCCGTCGGTCTGCTGGTGCAGCCGCTCCAGGTGAAAACCTTCCTCACCGATGACGTCTGGCTGCTGCCGAGATTCGTGTGCACCGTGTTCACTATGTCCGACATTTTCTTCTGCACCGCCAGCATACTCAACCTCGCTGCCATTGCCGTGGACAGGTACTGCGCCATCAAGTATCCCATTATGTATGCTAATAAGAGAACCACCGGCACTGTGCTCATGATGATTGGGGCAGCATTCGGCCTGAGCGGAGCCATCAGCTTCGGCCCGCTGCTCAGCTGGACTGGCGGCGGGACGATGAAGAACAACACGAAGCAGCTCTGCCAGCTGCCAGGCGATGGCGGCTACATCGTGTTTAGCGCGCTTGGCAGTTTCTACCTGCCTGCGGCTGTAATTGCCGGCCTGTACATCAGCATCTACCTGGCGCTACGGCGGCGGCTACGTCGGCGGGCGGCTGCGTCAGCTGTGAGCAAGTTTTCTCAGGTGACCGCCATGCCCACGCCTCTGGCGCAGCGCCGGGTGAGTCAGGCTGCGGGGCGGGGCTGAAAGGCGGAGAGTCGGGGCGGAGAGTCGGGGCTGTTGGGGCGGGGAGTCGGGGTTGTTGGGCGGAGAGTCGGGGCTGTTGGGGCGGAGAGTTGGGGCTGTTGGGGCGGAGAGTCGGGGCTGTTGGGGCGTAGAGTTGGGGCGGAGAGTCGGGGCTGTTGGGGCGGAGAGTCGGGGCTGTTGGGGCGGAGAGTCGGGGCTGTTGGGGCGTAGAGTTGGGGCGGAGAGTCGGGGCTGTTGGGGCGGAGAGTCGGGGCTGTTGGGGCGGAGAGTCGGGGCTGTTGGGGCGGAGAGTCGGGGCTGTTGGGGCGGAGAGTCGGGGCTGTTGGGGCGGAGAGTCGGGGCTGTTGGGGCGGAGAGTCGGGGTTGTTGGGGCGGAGAGTCGGGGCTGTTGGGGCGGGGAGTCGGGGTTGTTGGGGCGGAGAGTCGGGGCTGTTGGGGCGGAGAGTCGGGGTTGTTGGGGCGGAGAGTCGGGGCTGTTGGGGCGGAGAGTCGGGGCTGTTGGGGCGGAGAGTCGGGGTTGTTGGGGCGGAGAGTCGGGGCTGTTGGGGCGGGGAGTCGGGGCTGTTGGGGCGGAGAGTCGGGGTTGTTGGGGCGGAGAGTCGGGGCTGTTGGGGCGGAGAGTCGGGGCTGTTGGGGCGGAGAGTCGGGGCTGTTGGGGCGGAGAGTCGGGGCTGTTGGGGCGGAGAGTCGGGGCTGTTGGGGTGGAGAGTCGGGGCTGTTGGGGTGGAGAGTCGAGGCTGTTGGGGCGGAGAGAAACCAGTGAGTTATCCAACAAATGCTACAGGAAAGTCAATTTGAGATGAAGCCAACATTTCGGACCTGAGCTCCAGCCTCGGTCAGTGGCCGCCGCATCAAAAGTGACGCATGAGGCGGCACAGCTTGCTGGGCTCATGTTAACCTAGGAAATAAAATTGCTTGGAGCAGCAGAGGCAGCCCCAAACCGTGATCGATATTTGCCTGTTTGGCTATCTTTCACAGCCCGCGCATGAGCTGTCTGGTTTTTTAGTTTATCGACTTAGCGCTTAGTCTCCCCCCCCCCCGGTGTCTACCGGAGACGAGCGGAGGCCCATGAGGGACGTGTGCGCAGAATCCGGACATGAATAAACGCGCGGAACACAGGACTGGAGTCCGATCCGCCACCTAGCCGCCTATTCCCTGTTTTCCCGAGAGTTTTGCGGCATCGAAAAAAAGTGAACTAGGGGGAGAATTTTCAATCAACACTGATCCCCAAACCTGACGCCCTCTCTCCCGTGGCCAGTGCAGTTCCCTATAGATATAATTATTTGTCCCCTTATATCGAGGGGAAGTGCAGAAGACGAATGATGTGGGTGATGAAGGGATAAAGAACGCGGGACTGCGGATTAGTGCCTGAGTTGTAACTTAGGGGCCGCTTTCCCAGGATCAGTGGCTGCAGTGTTGGCTAACGAGTGCGCCCTTCCAATTCGATAATTTTTTTGCCGTATCAACTGCAGAGAGACTCGCTCATAATTCACTTTATGCTATTCGGCTGGTAGGCACCAGCTGGTAGAGCCCGACTATAGCTAGTGCACTCAGCCAAGGAGGCCTAGAACCAGAACCTGGTTACTCTTCCCCCAAACCAGCAAGATGACACAGAAACAGACACAGAAGTTTTCTGTTCATGCCAGTAAAACTGCTGTCTAAAGCCTACAGTTGTCTGCAAATGAGGGGTCAAGGAAGAGTGGCCACTCCAGGTTCTGCTTCTAGGATTCTTTAGCTCAGCCAGAAGCTGGTCAAGCAGGAAAGAGGCCGGCTCGCTTGGCTGCCCCTGCCCCGTCGCAGCCACCTGTTTTCAATCTTAATTGCGCGAAGCCCTCCACCGACCTGCGAAAGATAAAATTAGAAGCGACAGAACGGCAGGTGCGAATTCCGTCAAAGCCAGAATCGAAAACAATCAATTAAAGTCTCAGCTGTTTTCCAGTCTTTGAATTGCCTGCTTGCTGTTTACTATTGACTCCATTCTGCCGTTTTCAACTCGGCTCAGTCAGTCAGTCAGTCAGTCAGTCAGTCAGTCAGTAAGTCAGTCAGTCAGTCAGTCAGTCAGTCAGTCAGTCAGTCAGTCAGTCAGTCAGTCAGTCAGTCAGTCAGTCAGTCAGTCAGTCAGTCAGTCAGTCAGTCAGTCAGTCAGTCAGTCAGTCAGTCAGTCAGTTAGTCAGTCAGTCAGTCAGTCAGTGATGCTGAGAGCTTCAGAACAGAGTGATGTGGTGGGCAGGTCCCACCCAGGCCCCTAGAGCAGCAGGCTCCGAGCCAAATTGCATTGCGCGCACTCCGCCAGCGGCATAATCCAATAACTGTTCGAGTTGGCAGGGAACGGAGGCAAAATTCGAGTGTTATTAAACGAATTAGATCGGAATTTTCGGGGCTTAAGAGATTACGGATAGCCGTGGACTGCCAGACTCCGGGGCCAGGCAGCACAGGGGAACTGTTAAATGGGAAAACTCTCTACCAAAATCCAATCAGTGCCCAGTGCTTGCAGTCTCCCCTCTTCCACCCTTCATCGAGTCAAAAGTCAAAAGCTGCACCGTGGAAAATTCGAATTAATGAGGCCAAATGTCGGAGCAATGAGCTTATGAATTATGAGCCGTGTGCGCTTATGTTCGCAAGTATAAATTGGATTTGATTTGCCAAAAATAGGCCATTTGTCACCTCATTCCCCGGATGCAGACCGTTTGGCACTGAAGCCTCACCTGAAAGATTAATCTGCCGGGCTGGCCATTTGATTCTCCAGCCAGCAGCTTGCTCACACTGAGGCCGAACTTCAACCCTGCCCTAATCTTCAGTTTGCGTCAAAGAAAGCAATTCTAAAGCCAAATCACCCTGTCACGAGAAACAATAAAATTTTGGCTGAGCTAATTTTAACAGTCAGCCGCGGCAAAGCTGAGCAGTTAATCCTCTACTCTTGATACTGTACTATACGCCTCTGTAGACTGGCATAGGTCCAGTGCGTTGACAGGTCATGCATTTGGGGCAGTTGACAGTTGAGGGTCTGGGGAGAGACTCAATAACAGGAAATGAACTAACAACAAGCTGGCGCTAACCGAATGCTAAAGATATCTCAGATCAAGGGAGAGTGGCGCCGTTGCGGTATGTGAACTGGCGCAGAAACGATTTTTAGCCTTTTTATCCGTCTTTGTTGCCCTTTTGGCTTTTAGCTTCGCCTTCGGCTCTCACGAAGCACTCGATCAGCCAGGGAGATCTAGATTTAGGAGTCTGGATTGGAGTAAATGCATCTCCAGACTAGAATTATTGCCAGGGAGATCTAGATTTAAGAGTCTGGATTGGAGTAAATGCATCTCCAGACTAAAATTATTGCCAGGGAGATCTAGATCTAGGAATCTGGAATGGAGAAAATGCTTTTCATGGCTTGAATCAATGCCAAGGAGATCTATAGTTAGGAATCTGGATTGGAGAAAATGCATCATCTCCTGACTAGAATTAATGCCAGGGAGATCTATAGTTAGGAATCTGTATTGGAGAAAATGCATCTCATGATTAGAATAATTGCTAAATGAAAAGCGACTCTATAAATTTTGTTTATAAAATTTTCTCACTCACTCGATTCACTCGAAATTCCTTTAAATTTAAGATTTTCGTTCAACTCGGGTATTATTTTTATGCTGAGTCTATAAATTACCTGCAGTCAAATAAAACTGCTTATTCTAATCCGTATTTTATACCCTTGGTATGGGGTCGGTCCCTTGCCCCAGATCCGCCCGCCTAGCAACCCTCGCCCTGCTCCCCCACACTGCTCCGATCCCCATATGAGCTGGCCAAGTCAGCGGCAGATCCTTTCCCGGGAGAGGATTTGTTGGGCGGAAGAAGGCACAGAAGAAGTGCAGAAGAAATGCTTGGCAGAAGCGACCATGTTAGCTTACAACTTATTAGGTAGCGGCTTGTAACCTGTTTTCCAGCGAAATTTAGCCAATTGAATTGATCACGAGTAGGTCAGATCAATCAGCTAGCACTCATCAGTCTATTCTGTGAGAGAGGACCCACAGTTGTGGCCAAGTCATTGTTGGTCAGTCTGGGAGTATGAGCTTGATGTCTGATTGTGCAAAAGTCTTCCATAAAGGGCCAACACCAGAAGCGCACAAAAATAAATTTATGAATACAGGAAAGTCAGGGCTATCTGCTTACACTCCTGCTAATGCTAATGCTCATGCTCATGCTCATGCTCATGCTCATGCTTCTTCTCAGGCAAGATGTGGTACCATGAGGCCTGATGCCTGTGACACTGGGAAACCGTTAAATGCTAAATAAAAAAACTTCAAAACTCACCATGACGAGCAATTACCCCCCCCCTCAAATTTGACAGCCAAAGAAAGCGATAAAAGAAGATGAGGAAGAAGACAATGAAGCTGATGACGATGAAGATCTGAGCAGTCAGCGGCTGCGTCCGCCGCCCGTGGAGCTGCGCGCGGATTCGGCATCGGAAGCGGCGGAGTCGGAGGCCGAGCCGGAGGCCGGAAGCCTCGCCGTAGTCGGCGGAGGAAGCGGCCTGGCCAGCGCCTGCAGCCATCAGCAGAGTCTGCAGGTGCCGCCGCGGAGGCAGCCGCGCCTCGCCGTTCAGCTGCTGGCCCCTGGCGGGCATGAACCGGCCTCGGCCGCGACATCTGTGCAAGAGCACTCGCGGGCCAGACAAAAGATTTCTCTTAGCCGGGAGCGCCGAGCGTTGCGCACGCTTGGCATCATTATGGGGATTTTTATCCTCTGTTGGCTGCCGTTTTTTTTAGTTTACCTGGCCGGTGCGTGGGGCTACGCGCCGGAGAAGCGCCTGTTCCGATTGTTCGTCTGGCTCGGCTATGTCAACTCGGCGCTGAATCCCGTCATCTACACGGTGTTCAACGCCGACTTTCGGCGCGCCTTCGCCCGGCTGCTTCGCCTCAGCGCCGCTGCGGACAGCTCGCCTGACGCCGTGCGCTGCCTGCCGTGCCAGCGCTAGGCGCTGTCCGCTGATTGGCCCAACATCGGCAGACGTTCATTGAAAATTTCAGAGCTAACCTCCTTTTTGTGTCGGTCCTGCGTGTCAAACTAAAAACCAAAAAGTCGTTGAATTCCCCCCTAATACACGTTTCAATACCGACCCAGTGTGTACGCTTCCAAAAGCGATGCTTTGGACAATTAACAACTGCTCCAACTCTACTTGGCCCTAAACTCTTCTGACCATTTGTTATCAGTCCAGTGTGTCCCGTCCCCGCCGCCACAGTCTCGCACAATTAACAACTGCCCCAGCTCTACTTGGCCCTAAACTCTTCTGACCATTTGTTATCAGTCCAGTGTGTCCCGTCCCCGCCGCCACAGTCTCGCACAATTAACAACTGCCCCAGCTCTACTTGGCCCTAAACTCTTCTGACCATTTGTTATCAGTCCAGTGTGTCCCGTCCCCGCCGCCACAGTCTCGCACAATTAACAACTGCCCCAGCTCTAATTGGCCCTAAACTCTTCTGACCATTTGTTATCAGTCCAGTGTGTCCCGTCCCCGCCGCCACAGTCTCGCACAATTAACAACTGCCCCAGCTCTACTTGGCCCTAAAATCTTCTGACCATTTGTTATCAGTCCAGTGTGTCCCGTCCCCGCCGCCACAGTCTCGCACAATTAACAACTGCCCCAGCTCTACTTGGCCCTAAACTCTTCTGACCATTTGTTATCAGTCCAGTGTGTCCCGTCCCCGCCGCCACAGCCTCGCACAATCAACAGAGAGCCAAACATGCATGTCGCTTTCAAAAGCTCGAAACTTTACAGTCTCGAAAATTCACATCGTCAGAAAGTCTTGTCAGCCACATTGGCTCAACAAAACTTAATTTGAATCTGATTTTGTGAGAGCAATAATTCCAACATTACCATGCATGACCTGGCAACTCGGTCGTTTCTTCTACGTTACTTCTCTAAGCTCACTTCACTGACGTCAAATACCCTCTCCGAACAGATTTAGCCCCGGTTGTCGAAATTTTATCCGTAATCTGTTGTTCAGTTAGCATGAGAACTTGCATGGGGAGTAGCAATTTTCAGTCGTATTTCTGTGTCAGCTCTCTTGTATCTGTTAAATCTACATCACTGTACATTAGTATTTAACCTTGTGTAGTCGTAACCATCTCGTTTACCTGCACGGCGCATCTAAACAATCTAAACTGGTGGCATCCAATTTCCAGAAGAGCGAATCGAAGAGCCTTCTAGAATAATTCTTAACTTAAACTTTGCTGTGCAGAAATAAACGCTGACCTTATCTGCAAGTGCTTATGTTTGCGACCATACAAACAAAGACAGAAAGAAGGCTTGGAACCAGGGCCCAACTAGCCATTAAATCCTTGTGTTTTACTATACAAACAGAGTTGTTAAATACCGATTGCACACTGTGCGTCAAACAGCCTCGCGCGATCGCAGTTTACCTAGAAAATGTTTTATCCAAATCTGCTCAAAGCTTCTATTGAAATGGTAAAGTAAATTTGCTTTCTAGAAAAAGGGATTGCTTGCCAGTACAGTTTACACAGTTAAGAAGCTTCCTGGTTGCGCAAAAGTGCAACTGCCATTTGGCTGGCTAAGCTGCAGCAGATGCCGATGCCGAACACAGATACAGTTGGTCTGAGCCTGTATCTGTGCATGTGTCTGTGTACCAGAGCAGCTGATTTCCGCTGTCATAGCGCTGTACCTTGACAGCGCCGCTGTGTTGACATAGGACCGCCTGTCGGATTTCTTAGAGGCATCCTTTGGGGTGCTTCAGGGAGATACGCTTGCGCCGTTCCTGTTCGTAGTGGTGCTCGACTGGGTGCTGTGGACTGCCCTCCCTTCTAACAACGACGGCTTCCTGCTGCAGCGACGCGTGGGTCGACGCCAACCGGAGAGGCGGCTCAGCGTGCTTGGCTTTGCCGACGATCTCGCCCTGCTGTCCTCGACCGTCGAGAGCGCCCAGCGCCAGCTGGACCGGCTGGTGAGCGTTGTGGCGAGCGTCGGCCTGGTGGTCAACACGCAGAAGACCGTCGTGCTCTGCATCGAGGCTGCAATTTGCTGCCGAGGCGCTGACGGACAGGTGACGAGGCTTCCGCGCTGTCAGAAGTTCGTCTACCTCGGCGGTCTGGTGCCTGATGTTCGAGAGGACCTGTGATCCGTCGCTGTGGGCTTGCCTGGGCTGCCTTTCGTTCCGTGAAGTCCGTCCTGCAGTCCGAGGCCCTACCTGACCGCTAGAGGGCGGCGTTGTTCCAGGCGGTGATCGAGACCATCCTGTTGTACAATGCCGAGACCTGGACGCTAGCGGAATCGCTCGAACAGCAGGTCTGCTGCGCACCGCCTTCAAAATCGGCTACGAGCGAGTCACCAATGCGGCACTCTATCGCCGCAACGGCCTGTCCCGTCCCAGCGAACAGTTGCGCCATCGGCAACTCCAGCTGGCAGGCCACATCATCCGAGCCAAGTTGTACTGCCCGCAGCCGGTGCAGGAGGTGCTGCTGCTGACGCCGCAGGCACCCTACCGGCGGGGGCAGGCGCGCACTCGGCGTTTCGTCGACTGCCTGCTGGCTGATGCCGGCGCCCCGGACACTGCCGGCCCAAGCCCTGTGACGTTGTCTCACGCTTGACTAGCTGACAAAATATTTGCTATTTGTTGTTGTTGTCTGTGTCTGTTGTTGTGCATGTGGCCGTCTGTCTCTGCATATGCTTCCAAGTCTGTGCCATTTCCTGACTGTCTTTGCAAATGTGCCCGGTTCAGTACGTAGACAATAAGATATAGGTAAGATAGTAAAAGACGTAGACAGTAAGATTGGTAGACAGTAAAATTGGTAGACAGTAAGAGTGATACACAGTAGGATTGGTAGACAGTAAGATTGGTAGACAGTAGGATTGGTAGACAGTAGGATTGGTAGACAGTAAGATTTGTAGCCAGTAAGATTGGTAGACAGTAAGATTTGTAGCCAGTAAGATTGGTACACAATAGGATTGGAAGACAGTAGAATTGGTAGACAGTAGGATTGGTAGACAGTAGAATTGGTAGACAGTAGGATTGGTAGACAGTAGAATTGGCAGACAGTAGGATTGGTAGACAGTAGAATTGGTAGACAGTAGGATTGGTAGACAGTAGAATTGGTAGACAGTAAGATTGGCAGACAGTAGAATTGGTTCTCTTTAGTAGCACTGAAAGTTTTTACAGCCGGTTGAGTTGCACTGCTTGGCCACGTCATTAGGACTTGGCTAATTGAGAGAGTTCTCAGGTGCGCCACAGGGGTCTCACTAATGACTAAAAGTCATCGATAGACTTTAAGCACAGCCCGAGAGAAGCATTCTCGCGCTGGAAATAGCTCGCATGATTTTACAGACGAAAGCAGAGCCGGAGTTCGCCCTTCACATGATCCTCAACTCATGCAATTTATCAATAACAAGACATCAAAATACGTCGTAGAAGCGCGTGTTTTTCATTTCATTAGCAATTAAGATTTTATTTATTTTTTGCATAAAAGTACAAGCTCGATAATCTAATTTTGGTGGGGCACTAGAGCTGCTGCTCGAGATGATCCAGACAGGAAATTTATGGATAGATTGCAGTCTTAAACCTGGCAGGCATCCGCGTTTGGCCTCAGCCTGAATTTCTTCTTTCGCAGAAGCAGGTCCGTGTACACACCGCACGCTAGTGCTCTCACTCTCTAACGCCCTCCTGTCCCGGCTCCGAGCACGCGTAGCGAGCGTGTCAAGAGGGTAGAAGACCGTGAAAAGTCTGTGCCGGGGCCTCGCCCTCGCCCTCGCCCTCTACTCTTCCCTTCCCCTTCTTGTTTACGGACTGCTGCTTCAGTGCGAAATTTTTTGGACCGGCGAGAGAGGAGGGAGTTGAAGCTGGCGATCCGGGCAGCGCCACTGGCCTCATATTTATTTATGAGCACTCGCTCTTTTGCTCGGCTGTTTCTCCAGCCTGAAAGTAGAGATAAGCGATTTATTCGCCAAGGTGATTCGCGCTGCTCAGAGCGGGGATTAGCTGCTCAATGCAAGCCTGGAAAGCCACTCGAAGCCTTGATTCGAGGCAGGCCTATCAAACATGAGTAAAAGAAGTTTGTTGCGCACGATTTAATAATATGCAGATTAATCACGATGAAGCAGAGTCTACTTGTAAGTAGTAAACTGAGGTTTTTGGCTCAATTTCAACGCCGGAAGGTGGCGTTTCTTAGAAACGCGCGTTCAAAACGGCGCCAAAACGCTTCTTGCGCGGAATCATCTGCGGCGACTGAAAACAAAGGAATATCGAAAGTTATGCTACCGAATTGGGAAATCTATCTACAATGGTACTAGCTATCTACTTAAAGTAGCACTTTTGAAGCTGTATAGTCTTAATAAAATATCCATGTTTTGAGCTGCTTTGTGTGTCGCCGCCGATGTTGCCTTTCTAGGCCTAGAAAGATTGCTATCATAGTGTTAAGACCCCTCTGCCTGCGCTAATTACGGCTTAGCACTTTTTTCCTCTCATTCCACGACACTTTACTTCACTCTCCTATGCCTCTCACCGTTTCGGTCAGAAAAGTACAAAAGCATTTTAGGGACAAACCAGCATAATTGGCTTTGCTTGATATTGTGACGCGGTGCAGCTGACGCGGTTTTTTCTAAGATCCTTAAAGATTACTGTCTATTGGCTTTGCGAGGAATAAGTTTCAAAGATGTCAATCAGGCTTCGTTTAGTGATTCACCTAATCAGGGGTTGCGGAGCCTTCCATTATATCATATTTGCATGGAATTTTAGACCTACAGTAATTGACGGGATTGTAATTTTTATAGTTTTCACTTTGTCGTTTGTGATTTAGGCATCTTTTTTTGGCCGTGTCGGTTTGTATTTCTGGTATTCTGGGTGTATTTGGATGGTTCGCTTGCATTCTCGTTTGTGTGTCATGCGTTGGATCACATTTCTATGCTCTTTTTTGTCTTTTTGCTTCTGTATCCGATTAAGATTAGGTTACGTCAGTTTGTTTTGTTGGTCCATTGTCAGTTTAATTGGTGGACCGCAGTTTAAACCTTTTCACTCTGGAGACTAAAAATAAGCTAAATCCCGTTCCCGTTCCAGGACTGGCCAAATACTATCCTGTGGTCAAGAGGGCTGGCCATAGACTGATTATTCTGTGGTCAACAGGGTCGACCATAGACTGTTCTGTTGTCAACAGGGCTGGCCATAGACTATCCTGTGGTCAACAGGGCTGGCCATAGACTAACCTGTGGTCAACAGGGCTGGCCATAGACTATCCTGTGGTCAACAGGGCTGGCCATAGACTATCCTGTGGTCAACAGGGCTGGTCATAGACTATTTTGTGGGTATAGCATTGCTAGCCATGTTCGTGGTAAGAACGGCTCTGTAGTACTCTAACTCTGCTTCAATGTCCCGTGCACAGCATATCTGGCTCCAAACTCACCGAGGCTGCCCTGACGAATGGCGCGTGCGAATGATCGCAGACCTCCAGTCCGGGCTGCAGGGCGCAGTCTAAGCAGTCCGCGGCGTTAGTTGTCGATGCCAACTGTGACCGACGGGGCACTGCGGCGCGAACAGACGACGGCCGCTTCAGAGAGTGGAGCGACGGTCGCTGGTGGGGTTCGAACGGTTGGCGACATCTATGCAATTTGTCATCCTTTGTCTCTAATTCTTTTAGTTTTTTCTCATTTTTATCCACTAATTGCACAGGCGCGTTGGTTCACCGTATGGCAGTCATCTGACTGGCGCAGATAGCCAATTGACAGGTACTTTGATCGATGCTAGCCTATCCTGATTGTCACTGACAGTCAATTGTCAGCTACTCGTTCACAAAGAAATGAAGGAGTTCCAAAATTTATTTGTGACAGGATAAAATCAGACAGGCGAGCAGTAATGGCTCCATTTTGTGCTTACTTGTATCCTGTTTTTTGTAGTTCCAGATTTTTTATAGTTAGAAAAATTCTTCATATCAGACTACGAACAAAGTCGAATTATTTGACTTACCGCCCAGACGTAGGGCCTGTTCACAGGGTGAGCATGCGGCGACTGCGCCTCGCACTCCGACTCTTCCCACTGCTGTAGCCGCTTGCGCAGTCGATTTCTGCGGTAGCATTGGGGATCCATGTGAGTGTGACGTCATGATTGATGGCTTTTTATTTATTATCTTATAACTTTTGTATTCCATCCATGCCATCATCACCAATGGCTTGTTTTGTGTCTGACGTCATCGCCATAGGCTGTATGACGTCATCACCACTGGCTTTTACTGTATGACGTCATCACCACTGGCTTATACTGTATGACGTCATCACCACAGGCTAATACTTTATGACGTCATCACCAATGGTTTATACTGTATGACGTAATCACCAATGTATTGCTTTGTGTTACGTCATCATCAATGACTCGTTTTATGTAACGTCATAAATCAATGGCTTCTTTTTTTAACGTCATCGTGACTGTCATTTTAACTCATCAAAAGTGATGATGGTTTAAAGGACTCGCCTGCATCGAATAGCCGCAGCGGCGGCGCACATGGCTAAGATGACGCAGCCGCAGGCTAGCAGCTGAGTCCGTTGTCTCAGCCGAGTCTCCGAGCCGGCCGCCTCAGTCAGCAAAGTTGACGTTGGCACGCTCTGATTGGCTGAGGGAATTTATATGTGTCATTTTATAGAGCTATCATTCGGTTTCACTTGAATGAAATACAAACGTGCATCAGTAATTTCTCTGATGTTGATGCTATTGACTTCAATGTGTTGTTATTGTTGTTGCGGGGAGAATTGATTACTAGAGACGGGAACTCCATATTCTCT
>NIVC01000142.1:810492-847187 GCA_002269645.1 Macrostomum lignano
CCGGTCAGTCCTCTTTCTCCTGCGGTAGTACTAGAAGAAATTTCTGCAGCAATTTTGTCACGTCATCTGCAAGTGAAATTAGTGGCGAGACATCGGAAGTGGGTCAGTTATATCAATATTCCATATTTCTATTTCAACATGATTTCAATTTCAACATGATTTCAATTTCAACATGATTTCAATTTCAACATGATTTCAATTTCAACATGATTTCAATTTCAACATGATTTCAATTTCAACATGAAAATTGGGTGTCCTAATCCGAAAACCGGGTGTCCTAATCCGAAAACCAGATATCCTAATCCGAAAACCGGGTGTCCTAATCCGAAAACCAGATATCCTAATCCGAAAAACGAGTGTCCTAATCTGAAAACCGGGTGTCCTAATCCGAAATCCGGGTGTCCTAATCTGAAAACCGGGTGTCCTAATCCGAAATCCGGGTGTCCTAATCTGAAATCCGGGTGTCCTAATCTGAAATCCGGGTGTCCTAATCCGAAAATCGGGTGTCCTAATCTGAAAACCGGGTGTCCTAATCTGAAAACCGGGTGTCCTAATCTGAAAACCGGGTGTCCTAATCTGAAAACCGGGTGTCCTAATCTGAAAACCGGGTGTCCTAATCCGTAATCAGGTGCATATAAATTCGATAAGCTGGCGAACTACTGCAGCTCGGGCACAAATTAGCTAGCTGCTCACCCATGCCGGTACTCAGCGGGCAGTCGGGTTTGGCCCGGCACAGCAGGCCTACGCAGAACAGAGGCACTCCGCTCAGCATGATCAGCAAGGACATGATGCTCTCTGCTGGCGACTTGATCAGGGTGAACACGCAAATGCCGGCCGTGACCAGGAACATGGCGACCGGAACAGCTAGCGGAAGCTGCCGAATGGCCAATTGAAACGGAAAGTTTAGCAATTGCTTGAACTAAATTTTGTGATTGAGCAGATAATCAAAGGAGCAATTTGAAGGATAAGAAAAGAAACGCCAGGGGCACAAGCACCAGGGGCACAAGCACCAGGGGCACAAGCACCAGGGGCACAAGCACCAGGGGCACAAGCACCAGGGGCACAAGCACCAGGGGCACAAGCACCAGGGGCACAAGCACCAGGGGCACAAGCACCAGGGGCACAAGCACCAGGGGCACAAGCACCAGGGGGCACAAGCACCAGGGGCACAAGCACCTGGGGCACAAGCACCAGGGGTGCAAGCACCAGGGGCACAAGCACCAGGGGCACAAGCACCAGGGGCACAAGCACCAGGGGCACAAGCACCAGGGGGCACAAGCACCAGGGGCACAAGCACCTGGGGCACAAGCACCAGGGGTGCAAGCACCAGGGGGCACAAGCACCAGGGGCACAAGCACCAGGGGCGCAAGCACATGCATTGCTTCAGTTCACCCAGCTGTAAAATGGGTGCCAGCATTAGCTGGGATAATTGAGGCTGTGTGCGGCGACCCCCCAGTCCTTGGACTGAACAGCCGTACGCAGCCTTCAGATGCACCGCACAATACCTGCAGCTGAGCTGTCGGTTGCACATCTGGCCCAATTGGGGCAGGTGTAATCAATTATTATTACTATTATTAACTCATAGCTGCGATATTCACTGTGGACTTGAATGCCAAACCAAGAGCAGAACGGGGACCCAAAGCTTTTCAAATCTGGAACCGATAGCTCTAGAAGGTTAGGCAGGCAGGCAGGCAGCTGTAGGGGTCGTGGCTGTGGCAATTTAGGCTTTGCAAATATAATCAGCTCTCTGCATGGTCTTGGCCCAGTTCGGTCGACCGGAACAAACTCGAGCAGGTTCAACTGTGGCGAGTTCGAGCACTCAACTGTGAATGGCCGAAAAATAGCTATTGAGGGGTGACCCACTTGTGCGGTGGGCTGTAGCATTGCCTATACCAGCAGCATCTGTATCAGGAAAGTCAGTCTGGGCTAATAAACAGTAGCGTTTTAGCATTTCAACGCCAACTTTATCAAGGTAAAGGTGCAGCGCCGTTCCTATCAAACTTCCTTTAAGTTTGTTTGCCAGACCATCGAGTAGCGTTGTGTGCCTGCTCAGGGGAGTCGGCAGAATGGGCAGTAATGCCTCTCGCTGGTTGTGACAATGTCGCTTAAAGTGCAGTGCGCCTGGGTGCACACAGACAGGGTGCTTTTGATTGTCACTGTTTGACTGCCACTGCTTGACTGTCACTGCTTGACTGTCACTACTTGACTGCCACTGCTTGACTGTCACTGCTTGACTGTCACTGTCACTTTGACCGACACTGTTTGACTGCCAACTATTTTGACAGCCAACGATTTAGGGTAGGGTTAAGGTTTAGTTAGGGCTAGGATTTGGTTAGAATTAGGCAGTCGAATCATCGGCAGTGAAATGTCGTGGATCGATGATGCTTCTGTATTGAAGGCCTATCTTTGTTCACATTTCCAATCTTAGCACTGTCGCTCTCACCCGGAAGGGTCGATGCAGCTCCGGTTGACGAAATCGCAGCACCAGCAGGCAACGAGGGCCATCAAGATGATCGCCATGTAGGAGAAGCCGGTCAGCTCTATGAGATAGTCCAGCTTGTTGGTGAATACCTGCTGGTACACGACGCTGCATACGAACTGGATTGAAGTCAAGGTGGGAGTAAAGGAGGGTCTAAGGCTCTGATATGAGTCACAGCTCGATACAGTACCTCTCTGACCGAGTAACCGGGTCTGACCGAGTCACCGTTCAGTACAGTACCTGTCTGACCGAGTCACCAGTCAGTACAGTACCTGTCTGACCGAGTCACCGTTCAGTACAGTACCTGTCTGACCGAGTCACCAGTCAGTGCAGTACCTGTCTGACCGAGTCACCGTTCAGTACAGTACCTGTCTGACCGAGTCACCAGTCAGTACAGTACCTGTCTGACCGAGTCACCGTTCAGTACAGTACCTGTCTGACCGAGTCACCAGTCAGTGCAGTACCTGTCTGACCGAGTCACCGTTCAGTACAGTACGTGTCTGACCGAGTCACCAGTCAGTGCAGTACCTGTCTGACCGAGTCACCGTTCAGTACAGTACCTGTCTGACCGAGTCACCAGTCGGTGCAGTACCTGTCTGACCGAGTCACCAGTCAGTGCAGTACCTGTCTGACCGAGTCACGGATCGGTAGTGATCTCCAACCACCTTTACTAATAAATATTTTTTTCTAAAATTGAAATCAATATCGACTCAAAACAGCACAAGCTATCCATATAATCTGGTGAGCCAGTTAAAAGTGCAACACTGAAGCGCTCACCATAGCAAGCACAGCCGGAACCGGAGTCAGCCGGCTCGCTTGCACCATGCCCAACACTGATGGAAAGTGGCCCTCGTTAGCTGCCGTGAATGCCACTCTCGACATACCCAAAATCTCGCCATTCAAACTGCCGAATATAGACATGGCGACTAGCAGTGGCATGGCCAGGGCGAAGGCGCCCATCGAGCGCTCGGCGAAGGTTACCGCAACGGCGTGCGACGCCACCAGACGCTCCGGCGATAGGACGGCCAGGTAGGCTACGTTAACAGTTATGTAGATTGCCGTGATTAGCGACAACGACAGGGTTATTGCTAGTGGGAGGCTGCGCGACGGGCGCTTCATCTCTTCGGTGAGGAAGTTCAAACAATTCCTGGAGGAGAGATATCATTGGAGGATACAATCTGGTCATAAATTCAACTATGATTATGGCTAACTTCTAAGTATTTCAATTACAAGTATATGTATACACATGACAAAAAGTGGATACCAAAACTTTTCAAAACTTTGAGTAGCGGGCCGCCCCTTTGGCATGCGCATATGAGCTACGAAGAACCCCCTGCAGCTCACCATCCGCTGTAGGCCCAGAAGCCCTGGTAGAAGGCCGACACAAATCCTGCTGTGTAGTCGCTGCCCTCAAACGAGTTCTCAAAATTCTCCGTGCTACCTCGGCCAAGCCAATACATGCCGACGCCCGTGACAACTAGCAGAGCGCACACTTTCGATAGGGACATTACTACGCCAGCTTGGTGGCCCATTTCACCTTCAGGCAGTTGACTGCGGTCAGCAGGGCTGCTCAGAAGAAAATAATTATTGATTTTGTCATAGAAAGCATAAAAATTTTCAGTGGATCAAAGGAATTTTACTCTGTGACTATAGTATTGCACTCACACACGGACAGAAACGCGGTCAGTCGAGTGAGGTACTCGGGCACCGGGCAGCCGGGGTACAGCGGTGTCAGGCAATACTTGGCGAATAACAGCGAGTTGGCCGCCATGGTGACGCAGCCAGTGACGATAAACGCAATCCACAGCACCAAGAATGCGGGCAGGGGACCGAAAACTTGCAGAACGTAGATGTACTCGCCACCGGATCTGACAATGATGGGACAGAATGCTTTTGGGATCACGGATTAAGGATGCAGTTTCTATTAGTATCGAAAATGTTGTTAGTCTGATAAAAATGCCTGACTGCTCTCATAATCCGAGCAGTGCTGTTCTTGGAAGATGAGTTTTTCAGCGGCGCAGTGGTTGTCCAAACAAAGAACCGGAACTTTAAAAGGTGGTTTACATCGCCAGTAACTGAAACATCCTGAATCATTACATCAGCTTCATTGCAGTACATCAGGGAATTAGCTTTCTAATTTTTATAAATAAAAATGGATTTGGAAAAATGTAAAATCAGATGGCAAAGATGTAAAGATTAAGCCAACCTCGGAATGGTGGTGCCCAGTTCCGCATAGCAAAGTGCACCGAATCCACTGTAGACACCTGCTAATGTCCACATGACAAAGCTGAATCCCACGCTGCCCGACTCCTGCAGTATGCCCTTAGGTGACACAAATATGCCAGAACCAATGACAAAGCCAATGATGATAGCCATGCCCTGTACAACGCCGATTTCTTTGCGCAGTTCAATTCGCGTTGGCGCAGATTTTTCCTCCACTGCGGGACCCCCATTGTTATTTTGAAATTTGGCCAGGCGCTGGTTACTCATAGCTGAAAAGAAAAAATGTGTAGATTGTCATCCATATATCCAGAATATTTCGAAATAGAATGTGTAAAGTAAAATTTGAAAATTTACTTTCTATAAAACTATTGACTTATAGAAAAACTCAGTCTAGAAGTTTAAAAATAGTCAAATAATTAACTTCCTGACAAATACGAATTAGAAAATGAGTTATAAAACGAAAGTGGTTATTTTTCTGAAATAATTGTCAGCTTAAAAACTTTGTAACTAAAAATGAATATTTCAGGTGTTAAAAATCAGTTCAAATAAATATATTATAAGTCTTCAGACAAAGATACAAGAAAATGAGGATTTATGAGGGTTTAAGCATATCTCAAGCAGGTTAAAAATGCTTTCAAACATATAAAAATAATGAATTCAGGTAAGAAATTTGAAAGGGAATCTGAATTTTTTGGCCAAAAAATAAGTGACTATACCTTTCTATACTCAACCTACTACTCCTATTTTCTATACTGTTCAAACTATAACGCGGTTAACAGCCGATAATAAGACAAAAAGCTTTCGTAGCATAGAGATGGCTCTTTAGAACACGAAAATTAACTGTATAGTACATTTATTAGTGCTGATTTTGCTGTTATTTAGCTTAGGTTAATTTTAGAAGCGCGATCTAAATGCGGTAAAATTTGAATTTGTATTATATATTATTTACCGCGGCTTTGGGTTTTCATATAGACAAAACAACTCAAGCTTAAGTCTAAAAGTTGAGGAATATTTATTTTTAATTGTAATGAAGTTTTGTATGATTAATATATGTGTAACTTTGCTTTTTTAGTTTGTTAAAAATAAAATATCATCAAGGATGTGACTTTTTGAAAAATTATCAAGCCCCGCGATTCAAAACGTGTGGAATTTTTACAGGTGCAATAAGGCTGTTATATAAATACTGCAAATTATTTTATTTAATTTCATTGACTTCTAGCTAGATAAAGAATCTTTTTTTTCTTTTCGCTAAACACTTGCAAGTAACCAGCTAGGGGTGAGCTAGCTACAGCCTATAGTACAGTAGCAAAGTCAGTCTAGTATGAAATATATGCTGTTCAGTAATCAGTCCTAAGATGGAAGTCACTGGGCCTATATACCTTTAATTCCCTTAGCCTCAGCTCAGTTCAACTAATACTAATACCCATTTGACAGCTGGGTAGGTAGACCTGAATTAAAGCAATGCAGAGCTAAATACCTTGATTAAGAACAATTTTCCAATTTCAATTGGGTCAAGAATAAAAAATCCTTAACCTTTTAGTTATAACAAGGCCTCAAATACTAATTTAGGGAATATAAAACTTCCTTATACTAGCCCCAGGGTATATTTAGTTTATGTTAGTTTTTTATATGACTATAAAAACTTGAAAAGAAAGTGATAATATCTTGGCAATATACAAAAAGGCAGTTTCATAGCCATAGGTCAATGGTATTGAATTTCTATCTAAAAAATTTATCAAATCTATAAATTTTATCAACAATAATCCTAGGCCATAGGAAGCAAGACCTAGTATATATTTAAGCTTATAAATATATTTTGGAAAACCATTATTTTGGCATAAATAATTTACAAGGTATATTAAAAAATGTCAGTGACATTAGTGACATCATATCTTAGCTCCTTGAGTGGGCATACAATTTTTTCACACTTTTTCAATATAATCTTGCTCAAGTTTGATGCACTTTTTGCAGGGATCTATCCACTTCCTGAAGGCTAGGGCAAAGGCTTCTATTAACCTTAAGAAGTCGGGAAGGTCATTTTTGACCACTTACAACTCCCCAGCGCAGTTGGTTCAAAATATCTATGGCCAGTGCACAAATTCTTTATCCACCATTCTAGTCGGCTATGGGTCAAACTTGACAAATAGGCCTAATAGAAGTAAAGCAAACAAACTTTGCAAAGATGGCTTGTATTAATAGTAACAATAGTAACAAACCAGCAAACATAGTGGGAAAGTTTCATTCAAATTTCAAAAGCATTCAAAGCTTTCTAACACCTTAGAAACCTTAGATAATGGTTCTTTAATTATTGTACCATGTGCCAAAGCAGTTCAGAAGACAGTGGTGGGACGCCAGGACACTGCGAGCAGACGTACACTGTCTTCTTTTGACACTGTTGGCATTGACGCCTCGGTTGATTTTGTCCAACAACCTGGCCCGACTTGCTTGGAATGTGCCCGGCTGTAGTAGGTGCTTGACCAACCCAAACTGAAACACAATGTCTGCCTGGCCCAGATTGTTCAATCAAATTCCTGTTGGCAACTTCCAAGAAGCTGAGGAAGCTCTTTGTTCCTCCAGCATTCTGATAAATGAGCCAAGCATTGCAAACTAGAAAGAGGATGATGTGAAAACCAAGCTTCTGAAACCATTTCTATGTCTTCCTATCTGGATGGTACGGCTGGAGTCCACTATCCAGGCAATCTTATGCCGCCCATAAAAGACAAATAGTTGGCGATGCAAACTGGCTTTTAGATCACTTCTTCTACGCCGCCTCAGCAAATTCTAGTAACGTTGACACAGCCTGCCTGGCTCGAAGTGTCAATCACGTAGAAATCTTTGTTCCACTCTGCTTTTTGTCAACAAACTTGCATGCCAGAATGTTGCTTCTCCTTGCAAATCTCAAAGAAGTTGGCTAGATGTTTTGCTCTTGAAGAAGCATAGGAATTCCGCAATCCTTCATCATTATCATCATTATTAAAGATTCATTATCTTTATTCATTATTATCTTTATTTTTCATTATATAATAAAGATTCATTATCATCAGCTTGATCTGGCAGATTCCAAGATGGATTGCAGCCAGTTGTTCCCAAAAATTCGGGACATTGATCCAGTCATTTGTCATCGTGCTCTGACACAATGTTCCATTCTTCCTGTTGTATCACAATTTTGTCTTTTCTTGCTCCAAATTGGCCTCATCCTCAGAGTCCAAGTCAGTGCTGTTGTTAATTTCAGACTCGTTGGTGTTAGAATCAAGACCGAGTCTGTGTTTTACTACCAGTAAAGCCTGCCTGGGTGGAGGTCTTCTTGAAGCCATGCTTTTTGGAATACTTTTAGGAATGTTGCGGATTAAGATGAAACACTTTTTTGTCTAACAGAAAGTTCTAAACTCACAGAGGACACAGACATACATCTATGTATAAAATCTTTCATTCTGTGGTCTTTCCGACTAGAATGGGAATGCAATGTTTGAGCTAAAAGAAAGTGTCTATGGCCCGATTTTGACCTATCCAACTGAAACTGAGAGTGACAAATATCTTCACCATCTTGAAAAGGTTAAGAGATCTCTTACAACCTATTCCAACTTATTCCTGACTGAGTTGTCAGCTAGCTAGATGACCAATAACTCTTGTTTGCAAAACAATGTTTTATCTTATATATGTTTTGTCTTATATATTTACAAAAGAGCCAGAAGTATATGGAGCCAAATCTAGCAAGTACAGTGGATGAGGAAGTACATGGATCAAGTATTTCCAGAAAACTATCACACTTTCTGCTCTAGCAATAGTAACCAAGGAACCCTCAGTGCTTGCTATTCTTGGATAGTCCAAGATCTGCATGCAAGATTGTATGGATTATGCCAGTAGACAAATCAGTCTTCAGCCAATTCCTTGATAGTTTTGTGGCAATCAAACTCAATGGCCTCTAGCCTAGCTGCAATGGTTTCTGTAGATTGCCTTATTTTTTGCATTGAACCTATGCTGATCTGTGTATTGACCATCCTTCACTTGGCAGATAAGGTGGTAGATTTGCCTTTCAGATAGTTACTTGTCTAGGTAGGCCATGGCTAAGGCATCTTTGATCTCTAGGATGCTATATCCTGCCTTTGCCATGTGTAAAACATGCTAAAACATGCTAGGTACAACCTAGGGATTCACCTTGCCATTTGGATAGATTAAGTTGCTATTGGATGGAATAGTACTCACGTAACTGCTCTTAGCCAATAGCAACTTATATATGTATGTTGCCAATAGAAATGGCCAAGTGATTCCAAAGGTTGTGCATATATGTGCTAAAAAATCAGGTTTGCCACATTTGTTTAAGCAGAGATATCTAGCCACTGACATTTGTTTTTAAAAAAATCTTATAATTAGATAGGCCTACTAAAAGCTTAATAGCCTATTCTTTTACTTTAAAACCATTTTGTTTTATATTATTAAAATATTAGTTAACTTATATATTAATTTATATATTTATTAATAATGCTATATATATGCTAAGTCAAATCTAGGGTATTTATTTAAAAATCTATTATATATTAATATTTTTATAGTTGTACAATTGCTAGCTGACCTAGCCAATACAGTTTATATAAAGTGAAAAAGACTAAAGGAAAGATAAGTTGCACCGATTTTTTTGACAAAATTTGACAATGCATTAAAGATTTTTTGCTTTGTTGTTAGGTGAATTCTATAACAAAGTTGCATTTTTAGTCTAAACTAAGTTTTATAGCTGGCATAATTTTAGAGATTATATTATATGTATATGTATATATATTGGCTATTCAGCTAGGTATAAGTAATTATTTATAGTCAAAAGTTATTGAGTTTTTTATGCACTTGCTATATCCTTGCTAGATAATTTTGATTAAAAAATTAGATGATTATAAATTATTAAAAAATGTAATTTAATTGATGATAGACAATATATCCATAAATATTATTATTATCACTTGATATTACTAGTATACAAATAAATGTAAAAATCTATTTTATTTATGGATTATCATTTAGGATATTTTAGATATCATTTACTTTCTGCTTAATGCTTTTTACTTCTAAAGTTATTATGCCATTTTTGAAAAATGCCTATAGTAAACTCAAGATTATTCTATTTTAGGTAATATAGCACTTTTTAGTTTTTTTCACTATAATAAAAAGTAATCACTAAGATTCCATTGGCTATAATATTAGAAACTTATACCCTTTGACTATTTTAAGACAATTTAAATTGCCTAATTTGGTGTCTATTATACATCTATAATACTTGTCCAACTCATAGATCACAACTCTTGATTCATCTGCCTGACAATTAGAAAGTCAGGTCTGCTGTGAGGATGATAGTGTGTGAGTGCGAGTCTGCTCTATTCGACTTTTTCAGACCTAGTGACAGCCAAGATGAAGAAGTGGGTACAGAATCTCTTTGTACGCGACAAGTCAAGCTTAACAGAATGCAGCGGCTCAAGGAAAACAGGCAGCCAGATTGACAATTCATCAACAATTCCTAAAAATCGTACGAATGCAGAAGCAATTTCAAAGCCAACTGTTCAGAAAATTGGAGCACAGAAGGGGAGCAACCTTGCTGCAGTGACCAAAACAGCTGTAGCAGCAGCAGATGCGAGTCCGCAAGTCAGGACTGTTTCAGCAGTGGAGACTGAACACGCCGTGATCGGGACAGTTCAGCCTATTCCTGTTTCACCAACTACTAACAGTAGTAAAGTTGCAGAAGCAAAAACAGCGTATGGCCTTCATAGCGCTAATCAGAATAATGCACTGCAGTCGGGCAGCCCAGCTGTTGTGATAAAAAGCTATAAAGACCTTTTGAAAGAAATCATGTCCTGCACTGTCCCCACCAAGCTGCGCCTCGATCCGCAGCGCAATCAAGATGTGCAGCAGCGAGTTCGGCTGCGAAAGAAGGAATTAAAATTGAAAATGACCGCCTCCCGCGAACCCGACGATGTTGATCGTCTAGTTCTGGACGCCCCGATTCCGGTTGCAGATGACGATCCGCCGCAGTCCGGTGAGGCCTACTCTAAGAGTACAAAAAGTTCGTTTCGAAAGCCAGTTGCTTAATTTGACTTGACAGCGTTGTTGCATTTGCGATTTTAGACTATTCACAGCTTGATGCGGATGAGGTACTGCAGCGTCATCGAGAAGCTGGCGGCTCTTTGCAGATGCTTGTAAACAATGACACGTTAGTGCGGTTGAGAATATTTTCTTCTAAAAATTTTTCCTTCAAAACAACTGTCATGTCAATGACTGTAAAAGCCTCATAACATTGGAACAGGTCAATTCTATTAAATAGATGACAACCCAATCAAACAGGGTGCAACTACCACCCCAGCTGTCACCCCATGTAGCAACTGCCACGCCATCCAGCAGCTGTCACCCCATCTAGCAGTTGTTCGTCACCCCCATCTAGCAGTTGTTGGTCACCCTCATCTAGCAGCTGTCACTCCATCTAGCAGTTGTTTGTCACCCCCATCTAGCAGCTGTCACTCCATCTAGCAGTTGTTTGTCACCCCCATCTAGCAGCTGTCACTCCATCTAGCAGCTGTCACTCCATCTAGCAGCTGTCACTCCATCTAGCAGTTGTTTGTCACCCCCATCTAGCAGCTGTCACTCCATCTAGCAGTTGTCACTCCATCTAGCAGCTGTTTGTCACCCCATCTAGCAGCTGTCACTCCATCTAGCAGTTGTTTGTCACCCCCATCTAGCAGCTGTCACTCCATCTAGCAGTTGTCACTCCATCTAGCAGCTGTTTGTCACCCCATCTAGCAGCTGTCACTCCATCTAGCAGTTGTTTGTCACCCCCATATAGCAGCTGTCACTCCGTCTAGCAGCTGTCACTCCATCTAGCAGTTGTTTGTCACCCCCATCTAGCAGCTGTCACTCCATCTAGCAGCTGTCACTCCATCTAGCAGTTGTTTGTCACCCCCATCTAGCAGCTGTCACTCTATCTAGCAGTTGTTTGTCACCCCCATCTAGCAGCTGTCACTCCATCTAGCAGCTGTCACCCCCATCTAGCAGCTGTCACTCCATCTAGCAGCTGTCACTCCATCTAGCAGTTGTCACTCCATCTAGCAGTTGTTTGTCACCCCCATCTAGCAGCTGTCACTCCATCTAGCAGTTGTTTGTCACCCCCATCTAGCAGCTGTCACTCCATCTAGCAGCTGTCACCCCCATCTAGCAGCTGTCACCCCCATCTAGCAGCTGTCACTCCATCTAGCAGTTGTCACTCCATCTAGCAGTTGTTTGTCACCCCCATCTAGCAGCTGTCACTCCATCTAGCAGCTGTCACCCCCATCTAGCAGCTGTCACCCCCATCTAGCAGCTGTCACCCCCATCTAGCAGCTGTCACCCCCATCTAGCAGCTGTCACCCCCATCTAGCAGCTGGCAATCCATCTAGCAGGTGCCATCCCATCTAAAACGTATCTAACAGGTTACGGTTATCTAAAAAATTACTCCTCTGACTCCTTTTATCAACACAAGATAGCCTTACCTCTCCGAACATGATGCAGGCTGTACACACTGTACGCGTCACTTAATCGCTTGGACGTGGTGAAGCGGCTGTTTAGGCACCAGATGAACAGCGAAATGGGCCTATACGAATCAGTGAATATTCGCACCCCAGCCACTGACGGACGGACTTGCCTGTACGCTTTTGCTGCCAACTATAATCTGGAAGGCGTCAGATTCTGCGTTTTGACGTCGTTTCCCAATGCATACGAAGGATGGATGACAGCAGCCATGGCTGTTCTGTCTGCATCAGCTTGCGAGCAGCTGCAGCTTGACTGTTGCGTGCAGTTTCTGCTTCGCGTGCTCAGCTCTCTGGGCAATGGTAGGGGAATCCGCTGTCTTTATGTTGGTCGGGAGCAGTAAAGGCTAGATGGGGATCAGGGAAGGTTGGGAGGGAATAGCGGGGATCAGGGAAGGTTGGGAGGGAATAGCGGGGAGCAGGGAAGGATGGGAGGGAATAGCGGGGATCAGGGAAGATTGGGAGGGAATAGCGGGGATCAGGGAAGGATGGAAGGGAATAGCGGGGAGCAGGGAAGGTTGGGAGGGAATAGCGGGGATCAGGGAAGGATGGGAGGGAATAGCGGGGATCAGGGAAGGATGGGAGGGAATAGCGGGGATCAGGGAAGGATGGGAGGGAATAGCGGGGATCAGGGAAGGATGGGAGGGAATATCGGGGATCAGGGAAGGATGGGAGGGAATAGCGGGGATCAGGGAAGGATGGAAGGGAATAGCGGGGATCAGGGAAGGTTGGGAGGGAATAGCGGGGATCAGGGAAGGATGGGAGGGAATAGCGGGATCAGGGAAGGTTGGGAGGGAATAGCGGGGATCAGGGAAGGTTGGGAGGGAATAGCGGGGATCAGGGAAGGATGGGAGGGAATAGCGGGGATCAGGGAAGGATGGGAGGGAATAGCGGGGATCAGGGAAGGCTGGGAGGGAATAGCGGGGATCAGGGAAGGATGGGAGGGAATAGCGGGGATCAGGGAAGGCTGGGAGGGAATAGCGGGGATCAGGGAAGGATGGGAGGGAATAGCGGGGATCAGGGAAGGCTGGGAGGGAATAGTGGGGATCAGGGAAGGATGGGAGGGAATAGCGGGGATCAGGGAAGGATGGGAGGGAAAAGCGGGGATCAGGGAAGGCTGGGAGGGAATAGCGGGGATCAGGGAAGGATGGGACGGAATTTCAAGCATCAGGGGAGGATGGGGGAAATGCGGGTGAATATAATAGTATAAAGTACATGCCAGGCAATTCAAAATGAACTGAGTATGTGTATATTGGTGCTGAATCGACCGCATCAACACCTGTAGCAAACTTTGTTTCGGTACTTTCTAGCATGCTCGGTGCACCTGAACGACTATTTGAATTGGCACCAACTGTGCTTGTGGCTGCCTCAGCACGTGGCCCGTGGCTACACGCTGTTGCACTTTGCCTGCGCCTACTGCAAGCCGCCGCTCATCAAAGCGCTGTTGAACCATGGCGCCAATCCGACCCTCTTAACGGCGGTGGCAACTCAGAATGGGAGACGGTGCAACGCTTTCGAAATTTGCAGCCAATTACAGTCGCCCGAAACTGTGTCCGTTGTCACGCAGATGATGCTGGAAGCCTGCAGTGCGAGTGGCTGGCCGGTTCAGGAGCACTTGGCTTAACAATTGTATTTCCACCTCGGTTCTTTTGAGGTGCAAATGTTGTAGTAGACAGTCTGGGTCATAGATAGTGTGCCATAGTCCACGGCATGGACATTCCGTGTCATAGACGATCTGTCATAAATAGTCTGGGTCATAGACAGTCGTGTCAAAGACAGTCTGGGTCATAGACAGTCCCATGTCAAAGACAGTCTGGGTCATAGACAGTCGTGTCAAAGACAGTCTGGGTCATAGAAGTCGTGTCAAAGACAGTTTGGGTCATAGGCAGTCCCATGTCAGAGACAGGCTGGGTCATAGACAGTCCCATGTCATAGACAGTCCCATGTCAGAGACAGTCCCATGTCAGAGACAGTCTGGGTCATAGACAGTCCCATGGCAGAGACAGGCTGGGTCATAGGCATAGCCAATCTGTAGCATAGCTAGTCTGGGTCATAGACAATCCATGTCAGAGACAGTCTGGGTCATAGACAATCCATGTCAGAGACAGTCTGGGTCATAGACAATCCATGTCAGAGACAGTCTGGGTCATAGACAATCCATGTCAGAGACAGTCTGGGTCATCGACTGTCTTTCAGCCAGTTAGTTCAAAGTCATGCAAGTGGTATTACTCGTTATGAAAACTAAACGCGAGTCCTGCTCTTTTAGGTAGCAAGACTACAACACAAGCATCCCACTCTTGATTTTGCTTGATTTTGATCTCTTGATCAAGTCGATGATCGAGAAGTTTCCTACAAAATTAAAAAAATCGATACCCATGCCATGTTAGCTGTTTGATGCATTCTATTATGCAATGGATGCCAATAAAAATATTTGTTTGCGTGTTGGACTGGCCGGACTAAATTCTCTTCGTCTCTTTTCAGAGAACGATACGACGTATCATTGGCCTCTTTAGTACGAGCGCATTGTACACTGATTCCGTTTTCGTTGATAACCTAAGCTCTTTTACCTGCTTACGTAATAAATTGATTGTCTTTCGAGCCAACAATAAAGTACAGTGTGTCGTGTATTAGCATGCATTATAATAGTACCAACAACAATACCTTTTATTTTTGTCAAGCCATGTAATGTCAGGGCTTGTAACTACGTGCTTAAAGTTCAATAATGTATAAATCTGCAAAGGTAAGATATTCTGTTTTACTGTACATAACTCAATCTTGTCCTGCTTTAAATTGTCCTTTATTGTCTTTGGTTTCTTCCAGGCGGTACAGCCGTAACATTACTCTAAGTAGTTTTTAGCCGAGAGGGCAAGCTTTACAACTGCAGCGGGTTGAAACTGCTCAAAGTACAAGTAGATACTTCTAAACCCAACAGTGATACTCTGGCGCGACTGATATTCTGTAGTCTGCAGAACTCTCCAACTCAAAAATAGCATCAAGCCTCGAATTCACATGTGAACCGCATTGTTTTCCGTATTTTATTTATATCAATCTGTTTTTTAGGCCAGTTTAATTTCAACTAGAATTATACCTATTGAATACATACCATCATTTTGACTACATGAATTGATATGCTGGTTACTCTGCGCTGATTTCCCGCGGTTACAATAAATTTTCGTTCGCTTCTTAACAAAATACGAGTGCCACAGACGCACATTTTTCTGCAACTCATTACTTGCGTGCCTTAATAAGGATAATTGTCACAAACTTGTACATATTATAGGATGAGTTTATACTCAAGACCGTTTATTGTTTTAGAGCGAAATAAATTTTATGCCGATAATTTAATTATTGTATTGTATCGGACATTTTTCCTTCATCAGAGATGTTTTTATTAATCTTGAAGACTGCCCGAAAATCGGAATATTTGTGTTAGCAAATTCTGTTAAATGATTTCTCCTACTTTTAATTATCTTCTAGCAGCGGAACATAAAACAAAATGTGCAGCAGTATGCTTTAAACGCCAAAATTGGCGCGACTGGTATTTAAAGCTATAAGGAACGCAATATAATAATAATGCTCGGCAAACCATCGTCGAAGCTATATATATGTAAATTTTCACCATTCAAAGTAGAGCTAGAATCATCCATTCAGTCTACTTCGGGTGTCCCAAATTTATTTAGACTTCTCGCTAAACTTAACAATATCAACTGCAGCAACAAACAAACCATCAGTCAGTGATGTAATCTCCTTGGCATTGAATAACAGCGTCGCAGTGCTCCCAAAGTCGATGCAACTCCTGCTGCAGGCTCTCAATCTCCGGACCCCTTGTCCACTGCAACGTCGCCTCTTGAACTTCAACATGGTTCCCAAACTGGCGATGCTCAAAGTCTCGCTTCAGCCAAGAAAACAAAAAACGGTCACAAAGATTTAAATCTGGACTGTACGGAGCCTGGTGCAGCAATCGGATGCCTCTTCTCCATGAAATGTTGAGTTGCTGCAGCTGTGTGAGGCCGGGCGTTGTCCCACTGCCAGATGAAAAATAAAGTATTGTATTGGTAATATAGCTAGCTATACAGAAGGAAGAATTCCTAATTTTAACTTTATTTTTCAAGCCATAGACATCTAAATCACACTTGCATTAGTGTAGTTGTCTATGGTCTAATGTCCAGATGGTTATGAAACTAATTTCGGCGAACCCAGAATCAGCGAAATGAGAATGTCGGCGAACCGAGAATCGGCGAAATGAGATTCGGCGAAACGAGAATCGGCGAAATGAGAGGTACCCGTGGTGCGCTGACAGCTGTAGCTATAGTTCACTCTTCAAATAGCAGCAGTAATCTAAATAAATTTGGGACACATGAAGTATCAATTAATCCATATAACACGGAAAAATATTTAATAATTAATCAATACATGTACATGTTTCATTTTTATTATACCACTTCTATAAAACATATGCTAAATTTTACATTTAAGCGTAGTGCGACACAATCTCGCGCTGTTTGTTCTAAATTAATTATTTTATCTCGAATTTCACAAGCGCATGTATATTCATTATTCACCCAGAATTCCTTAGTTAGTCTAACCGGGTCCTGGAAGCCCACAATTTATGCATGTAAATATTTTAGTCTCATTTTTAAAAGTATATTATAAATTTAAGTCGACGACAAATTGTATTTCACCTCGCTGAACCACTCGCTGAATGGCTCGTTAAATCACCGTAAATGTAAATGTAACCACGCAAGGACTACTCAAGTAGAGTAGTTTAGTACTTTAGTAGTCCTTTGAATGTGACGTGATCTAGGCTTTTCACGAAGATCGGTTCCAGAACCAGAATTGGTAGGAAAATGAAAAGCATCGAATCTTTTTATTCTTTTTCTGTCTAATTATATTTACTTCTCAAAAGATAAAAACATTTTTTATCTACGAGCTATAATAGAGAGAAATCAGTATTCTTTTTGAAATGTTTGAAATGTTATTTCAAATTCGTCCTGGGGCCTTTTCATATTACCAATTCCAGAACCAGAATCGGTTCGGAATTCCAAGAAAAACAGCAGTATAACTATTAAACTCTGTTAATATTTGACTGCCTTAACAACCTCACTTAGCACAATTTTTCACTTTCTTCTTGGCGATTGTCATTTAATAATAAAAACTTTATAGCACGTATCTCCCTCTAGTTATGGAGACTAAAAGTTATACTTCACAAATTGGTTCTGGTTCTAGAACCAGAACAAGCAATATGAAAAGGCCCCTGTTGTTTCCATAGACAAGCGACAACGGTTTCTCGGACCGAATTCCAGAATCGGATCACGGTTCTAGAACCAAATCTGAAAACGGAACAGAATATGAAAAGCTTCGAACCGATTCTGCTGGTTAACTGGGATCTGAAAAGGACTGAAAAGACAAATCGGTAAATGTATATTATAACAATTTAGTACCTAAATATGTTAGTTTTTAACAAAATGATGGTATGAAAAAAGCACAATAACTTATTAAGTTTTCATTATAAGTAAATATTAGCATTCGGTTTAATCATATTTGCCAATCAGAAAGCCAACTTTCTTTTCCTAGAATGGGCAAATAATTAACCTGAATGGTGTGTGTCGCGTGACGTGTGTATCAGGGTGCTTTGATTTATCACTTTTATATCGAAAGTAAAGCTCAGCCGGCCGCCTAGAATAGACAGAGCTCTGACAACCTAAATACGTGACTTGTATAACATCAATGCAGAATTCTCCGCAAAAAAAAGCAATTGACTTTTTTAATGTTGACAATTCGAAAATTAAGTTTAATGTTTATATACACATGTTATACATTGTATACATATACACTAAGGTGCTCTTCACGGCAATCGGTTCTAGAACCAGAATAGATTCGAGTTCTAGAACCAGAACCGGTGTGAAATGAGGAGCTTTGAACGCATGACGCATAAATGGTTCGATAAAATTTCTCGAACCATATTCTAGAACCAAAACCATGTTCCGGAACTGATTCTGTTTTTTGAACCATCAATTCGAAGAGCATCAAACCGGTTTAGAACCGGTTCCGTTTTTTGAACAGGCGATATGAAGAGGCTCTAAGTGGTAATATCATTTTGTGTAGATATCTAAGAGGCTCGAACTTTAAGCTTAATTGAGAAGCTTTTTATACCACACTGTCACTAGCAAAAAGCCATAAAGTTGTTGAGTTGATGCTTTTTTCTTTGGTAATTATATCATATTGGCATATAGCCTATATATAGGTTTCTGTTCTAACTCCAATACAATAAAAAAATCCTAAGCTAATGAGTTATACCCAATTAGATTTATAATATTTAGTGTTATTTATATTAATATTATTATTATTATTATTATTATTATTATTATTATAGTATTATTTATATTATATAACAAATAATATAACCAAATGATATAGGCTGCAAAATGGCAATTTTTTACTTTACTGTGTTTAATTACTTTTGTATATCGTGGCTTTTTCATTGATCCACATAAACACTGAGGGGTCATGGGCCTATGTCAAGGCAAAGTTCTGGGCAAGGCAACTTCCTGTACTGGGTGGCTCATTATTACTGACTAATTGACTTACCTGACACTTAAAGACACCCACCTTTTATCCTCTTACCATCTTTATGTTCTGAAATAAAAAAACAGTTAAATTAATTAAATGTACTAAAGTAAAAGATTGCCAAAAGATTGATTGTACAAATTTTACCATGGCCCTATTATTAGCAACTATTATTGGCAAGGTTCCTAACTTCCTACCTAGATAGTTTTAGGACTTGCCATTTGTAATAATGACTTCATTTTTATTGGAAAGATAACAAATAAGCCAGACACTTTGGTCTTAGACATTTCAATGCCAGACATTTTGGTGCTAGGCCTTTAAAAGTGTTTTAACTGATCTTTTATAATTTTTAGATGAGTTAGATATATGTACTGAGATATCCTGTAATTAACCAAATATTATATTTATTAGAATAGAATCTTTGAATTAGCAAATAGCAACTTAAAATTATAGAAACTACTTTTTTCTTTATTAATTAATTTAAATACAAAGACCAAGGACAAGGGTAAATATAGTCGTCCTTGTTTGAATATCCAAATTCAATATATATGCTTTGTTTAATTTTCTTTGCCTTCAAATGTATCACAAAATTAATGCGCAAGTTTAAATAAATTATAATACAGTTTAACTAGACAATTTAACAATATGCCAGGTTGCAGATGCCCAATTGCAACTTAGTTCCTCTCTATTGTGACTTAGTTCCCCTGATTGCCCAGACTCCGGATGGTATACATGTATGCTAGAATTTTCTGGCATAAAAAGGGATCTAGATTACACCATTGGCATACAACTTGGCATACAAAGGAGCCTGGCATACCCTCTTGGTGTATAGCTTGGCATATAGAGATTGCCAAGACTAGCAGATGGGACCAAAAGTTCCAAGTCCCAACAATCAATCTACATGTACATAATTAGCATACAAAAATGATTAAGTTTGCATTTGGCGTAGTCTCAATGTACATAGTTACAATAGCTAAATTTTGTTTAGAAAGAATAGCCAGCGCGCCTTTACAAAAAAAACAGAAAACCAAATAAAAAAACTGGAAAGTAAATTAAGTATTAAGTTAAAAATAACTTTTCTAGGAAAGTAAAAGTAAAACAAAAATAGGTAAAATAAACTAGTTCTCTACAGTTTAGTAAAAAGATTTTCAGTTTTAGCACATAAGTTGTTTAATTATTAAAATTTTGCAAGCTTTTAATATTAATTGTAATTTTTTTTGGCATATTTTTGTATGCGATAAAAAGTTCGTTGGCGTACATTGGCATGCATGAGCTACGAAAGCAATTTTCATTCTAGCATACAGCGGTACATGATCCTGACCCTGGCTGATTGCAACTTAATTTTCATTTTATACATGACTTTTCTTTTCTTACCTTTTTTCTCTTTTCTTCTCTTTCTCTTTCTCTTTCCCCCCTCTCTCTCCTCTCCCTCCTTTTCTTTTCCTTTTGTCTTTTTCTCCTTTCTTTCTTCTCCCAATTTTTCATTTTTTACATTTTTGATTTTGCAACTCACTTTGGCCAGCAGCCATTTCACCCATCTAGTTGGGATGGATCGGATGTGTGTTGTGCATGTATGAAAATCAAGCAAAATTTTCAACTATACTTTATAACTAACATAAAAAACTGACTTGTTGAATTCTGATTGTATCTTTCTATTATCTCTATTTATAACATATAAATTGCATAACATGCTTTTTAGTGATCATTAGTTGACTGGCTGAATTGTGACTTCAACTTTAATTGTCACTATAAAACAGAATATTTGGTATATACATTATGATTATTTTTAAATACTCTTTCTTTTACTATTAAAAAGCCCTTCATTTAAATTAAAATTAATCCTTAAAACCTTTCATATAATGAAAAAAATGAAGTAAAAATGTACTTTCTATTGGATGATTAATTTTTATATCAATTATTTATTGAAGCAGAGATTTGTGTTAAATTATGACCATGATAATGCTATATTATAAATTTATTTCATAATTAATTATAGATTTTACAATTAAAAGCATACTTTAAATTAAGCTGGAATGAAAGCTAGAAAGTTTTGACACTTGCTCCTTTTAATTTGCTGATAGTCCAATGCCAAAGTACTTATGCTATAATCTTCAGTAAAAAAGCATTTGACAATGCAATCGGCACCAGACGATGAAGAAGTGGACAGTCTCAGCATCAGGCTGGTTGGTCTGAATGAAAACTACCCAGTCCGTTTGAACTGGAATGACCTTGGGGTCCAATTCAGCAAGCAATCTATAGTTGTACCTGGCGATCGATTAACTAGGTAAATATAACTTTATTCAGTTTTGAGCATGGATTATAATAATGACTAGATCGGCCACTTTGATATATTTGATTGGTTCCACAGCTTCTCTACTTTCAGTTCAGTGGCAATAAAAGATGTGTAAGCTACAAGTGCTGTTTGTTGGGTTAGCGATCGTTTGCGTATAACTTTTCACTGCTTAAAGAGCAAAATTCAATGCTTCAATTGAGTGTTGAGTAGCTTCTCAAGGTCATTCGGTTGCTTATGGCTCATAAGTGACGAGGTCCAAGAAAGTGAATAGCGATTTCAACCTGACTAGCTAGCGAGAAGGCATGGATGGAGCTGTCCAATTCGCTGACTGAAGGTGGGTGAAAGTTATCGGCCTCAAGCGCGAGTACATCGAAGCAGCGTTGATCGCTATCCCAACGAACAGCCCAGTTGTATTTTATAAAGAGAAAGGCAGTTGGTGTGACTTGCCACTGGTGCAGGAGTAATGTACATTAGCCAGCGGCAATAAAAGTGGCTAGCTAGAACACCAAAAAAGACAATAAAAGTTGTGCGCTGTGAGCAGCTGGCAGAGATCTGATGCGGAAATGTGCAGTTGCAGGGGTTCAACTTGAGGCATAGGGGGGTCCTGTTCTTAAATGCATCAAAATTCTGAACCAAAAAAGCTTACACGCTTATGTGCTGAGTGGCGCATCCTAGCTGTTGACTGTTTATCAATACGAGACAGGCCTGTCATCTCTTGCACTCAAATCAACTGTCCTTATCTGTGCAGATCGCGCGAGTTCATACCTGGCCACGGCACCCTGCGCCGTACAGTTGAAGCCGGCAGCGGCAACGCCTCCTTTGCTGCCGGTCGTCGACAGAAACAAAATGACGACAACGCCGAGGACAATGATGAAGATGATGAGGATGAGGACGAGGAGGGAGCTTGGGAGCTGGCCGCCTCAGTTGCCGGGCGTCAGCACGTTGTGAACAAGCTGCTCTGCGTCCTGCCTGGCCGGTCGCGCTACGCCGGCGAAATTGGCGACGTTGTTGTCGGCCGAGTTCAGGAGGTGGCTTCTCGAAGGTGGCGAATCGATGCCAATGCCAGGTTCGAATACAGCTGGGTTGCGCCTGACTTGCGATCTAATAGATCATAGTTTTCTGGGTGCACTAGCTAGAGGATGCAGCAAGTGACAGATCCCAGCAGTAACTGGAGTGAGTGAGTGACAGATCCCAGCAGTAACTGGAGTGAGTGAGTGACATATCCCAGCAGTAGCTGTAGTGAGTGAGTGAGTGACGGATCCCAGCACTAGCTAGCGTGAGTGACATATCCCAGCAGTAGCTGTAGTGAGTGAGTGAGTGACAGATCCCAGCACTAGCTAGCGTGAGTGACATATCCCAGCAGTAGCTGTAGTGAGTGAGTGACAGATCCCAGCAGTAACTGGAGTGAGTGAGTGACATATCCCAGCAGTAGCTGTAGTGAGTGAGTGAGTGACGGATCCCAGCACTAGCTAGCGTGAGTGACATATCCCAGCAGTAGCTGTAGTGAGTGAGTGAGTGACAGATCCCAGCACTAGCTAGCGTGAGTGACATATCCCAGCAGTAGCTGTAGTGAGTGAGTGACAGATCCCAGCAGTAACTAGAGTGAGTGAGTGACATATCCCAGCAGTAGCTGTAGTGAGTGAGTGGGTGACGGATCCCAGCACTAGCTAGCGTGAGTGACATATCCCAGCAGTAGCTGTAGTGAGTGAGTGAGTGACAGATCCCAGCAGTAACTAGAGTGAGTGAGTGACAGATCCCAGCAGTAGCTGCAGTGAGTGAGTGACAGATCCCAGCAGTAGCTGCAGTGAGTGAGTGACAGATCCCAGCAGTAGCTGGAGTGAATGAGTGACAGATCCCAGCAGTAGCTGGAGTGAGTGAGTGATAGATCCCAGCAGTAGCTGGAGTGAGTGAGTGACAGATCCAGAAGTAGCTGGAGTGAGTGAGTGACAGATCCTAGCAGTAGCTGCAGTGAGTGACAGATCCCAGCAGTAGCTGCAGTGAGTGAGTGACAGATACCAGCAGTAGCTGCAGTGAGTGAGTGACAGATCCCAGCAGAAGCTGGAGTGAGTGAGTGACAGATCCCAGCAGTAGCTGCAGTGAGTGAGTGACAGATCCCAGCAGTAGCTGCAGTGAGTGAGTGACAGGTCCCAGCAGTAGCTGCAGTGAGTGAGTGACAAATCCCAGCAGTAGCTGGAGTGAGTGAGTGACAGATCCAGAAGTAGCTGGAGTGAGTGAGTGACAGGTCCCAGCAGTAGCTGCAGTGAGTGAGTGACAGATCCCAGCAGTAGCTACAGTGAGTGAGTGACAAATCCCAGCAGTAGCTGGAGTGAGTGAGTGACAAATCCCAGCAGTAGCTGGAGTGAGTGAGTGACAAATCCCAGCAGTAGCTAGGTGACTAACCAGACCCGAGTTCCTAATGCCCTGTAGTCCATCCTGTCCAGGCTGCAGGCGACTCTGCACCTGAGCGGCGTCCTTCTACCCGGCGAAGATTTGCGCCGCAAATCGGAGGAGGACGAGCGAGCGATGCGCGCCGTACTGGCCGAAGGCGATCTAGTCAGCGCCGAGGTTCAATCCGTGCAGGCCGACGGCTCGCTGGTGCTGCACACGCGGAATGCGCGCTACGGCCGCCTCGGCCAGGGCACGCTGGTCCGGGTGCCGCCGGCGCTCATCAAGCGGAGCAAGACGCATTTCCACTCCCTGCCCTGCGGAGTCACCCTGGTGTTGGGCATGAACGGCTACAGTTGGTGCGGCCCAACGCCCGGACAGTCAGACGTCCGGGAGCCGCTGGCCAGTCCGGCTGACCGGTCGGAAGTGGCCCGGGTTCGAGCCTGCGTTCGCTTATTAGCCGTCAATCACGTGCCGCTATACGACACCAGCGTGATGCAGGCGTACGAGGTCGCACGCGAGTCGCCTGTGGCGCTGCTGTCCCGGCCAGACGAGCAGCTTCGGGTGGCCCGACTTGTCGCCGAACAGCTGCTGACCGCCGAGGTTGGCGAGGCTCAGCCAGGCGGCGGCGGATTCGGATTGCACAGCGGTGACCTGATCAGTGGCGGCGCATTGTCTGCTGTGCATTAGGAGAGACAAAGCAGTTGGCTGTAGGATTAGGAATATCTGAGGCTGCGACCACACCCAGATACCATAGTAACTAGGATGGGCCCACAGATCTGTGTCGGCAGTTCGGTAGAAATTCTCTGTGTTCCAGTCGCGATCTGTAAGCATCATGCCCTTGATGCGGTCACGATTTTTTTTTAAAATGGACTTTGTTGGACTACTGTTAGTAGCCAGTGTAGGTCCGTTTGCAAAATGTAATTGGCCCGACATTCTAATTGCATTTTACTAGTTTTTACGTATTTATAAAGCTGGCTGCAGTTTGTCTTGAAGTCGCTGTTATTCTGTGTCTAATTAAATTGTGTCCATAATAACTTGAAGCTTTTATGTCGAATGATACTTAATTTTTTGACTACCTGTTTAGCTTATGTTGTTTGTTCATTTTTGTAAGCATAAAGCTTTGTTAGAAACTCTGTCAGGGAATCCCCTGTGCACCGTGTATACCGCCTTGACTTGCCCGCCAGTAAATTAATTAACTGTCTGTCTCCGCAGCATCAGACTGCATCTCAGCGGCGGTGAAATGCCAGGCCCAGGGGCCAACGCAGGCCTCACAGAGCAGCCGGGCAAGCAGCCCCGCCAGCACCGCTGCAGTCTCTGCCAGTCACTGCCCAACTTCCAAGCGCCGAGCGGTTCGCGCATCACCTGCGCTCAGCCCACCTGACCATTGAGGGCGGCTCCTACCTGTGTCGCTACGGCCCGAACTCCGTCTGCCGCTACCAGCCAATGGAGGGCGTCAGCGAGCGGGACTACGAGCTGCACGTGTTGCGGCACCACGCCACAGGCGGCGCTACCACTAGCGGCGGCGGTGTGCCGGACTGCGTGCACACTTATCGCGAGGTGCGCGACGGCGTCACGCCCGGCGAGCGGTGGACCCCGCTGCACTCGGTGGTGAACCTGCCAGCCGTGCTGAACGATCCGCGCCGCCATCGCCAGGCCTCGGACGTGTTCAGCCGCACCTGGGGCGACGCGTTTGAACGGGCGGAGGCGCCGCCGTCGTCGCTGCTGCCAGTCATTGGACGCCGGGATTTCGAGCGCTACCTGGCCAAGGTGGCCGGGCCAGCCAAAGTCCGAACTCGGCCGGACGAGACTCCGACTGCCGCATCGGCTGCGCCGTCGACTCCCTCTATGACAGCCAGGCTGGCGCAGGTCGAGAGCCTGTTCTTCCAGCCCGAGTTCGACATTCGGCAGAAGGAGGTCTTCTCGCAGGTCTGGGTCTCGGGTCTGCTGGACTTACTTTACTAGCGATTCTGCGTGTCCTGTGGCGCTCCTGTTTCTCTCGCCTATCCACTTTTAACGATCCCTATCCTCTCTTACAATTCCTGTTCCCTTTCCAATAATCCCTGTTCCCATCCCATGATCCTTGTTCCAATCCCATGATCCCTGTTCCTTTTCCCATGATCCTGTTCCCATCCCCATGATTCCTGTTCCCATCCCCATGATCCCTGTTCCCATCCCCATGATCCCTGTTCCCATCCCCATATCCCTGTTCCCATCCCCATATCCCTGTTCCCATCCCCATGATCCCTGTTCCCATCCCCATATCCCTGTTCCCATCCCCATGATCCCTGTTCCCATCCCATGATCCCTGTTCCCATCCCATGATCCCTGTTCCCATCCCCATGATCCCTGTTCCCATCCCCATGATCCCTGTTCCCATCCCCATATCCCTGTTCCCATCCCCATGATCCCTGTTCCCATCCCCATGATCCCTGTTCCCATCCCCATATCCCTGTTCCCATCCCATATCCCTGTTCCCTTCCCCACAAACACCCCCGTCCCATTTACTGCATTGATAAAGCAGTACTTGATGCTGTTATTCTCAGGTGCTGCCTTGGCAGGCACTGCAATCAGGAAGTAGCGGTGGCTGGCGGCAGCTGCAAGAGCACCTGACCCAGCAGTTGGACGTCGTAGAAGAAGCCATAGCTGGTCAGGTGTCGCGCAAGTCGCACGCCCTGTTCCAGACGGCCGCCAGCCAAGACGACATTCGAACCCGACTGGACGGCGCTGTGCAGTCGGTGCGGCAGTTTCGCCAACGCTTGGCTGGAGCAAGACAGGTGCGTGAAATTGTTTCCTTCAAAACAAAAAGAATCACAGTTTTCTTTACTAGCCTACTTGCAGTAGCTTGATTAGATTTATTTTCAATGCACAAACAGGCCAGCTCATCAAGCCAACTATTGGTGCTGCGCTGTTGGCGTCGCCGGCGCAATTGCGTTGCCGCTCTGGAACGGCTTGAACTGCTGCTTAGCGTGCGGGCTACTCAGCCTACCATACAGCAGCTGCTGGCGGCCACTGACTACTGCGGCGCCCTGGACCTCATGAACAGCGCCCAGGAGGCGCTTGGCCAACAATTGCGCGGCCTTCACTGCTGCCGGCATTTGCACTCGCAGCTGGTTGAGCTGCGCAAATTTGTTGGCCAAATGGTCGAGTCCGAGCTGGTCTCCGCTCTGGCTAAACAGTTAAAAACTGGCCAGGGCGCCGAGGCGCTCGGGCCCTGCGCGCTTGGCATGCTGCGCTACGGGCGCAGTCTGCACGATTGCGCCGCTGTGCTCAAGCGGGAGGCTTTTGAGCACCTGCGCCTACTGGTGCGCGGCTGTGTGCAGTCGGCTGTGCAGCAGCAGCCGGCTGGCAGCGGCTCCAGTAGCAGCGGAGGCGAGGAGCTCACACTGATGGATCAGATGCGGCAGCTGGACTTTGACCCCTGGCTAAGCATGCTAGAGTCCGTGTGCACCAGCTTGCACTCTGCGCTGGTTCACTTTGCCCAGGCTGTGACAGCTGTGCGCACTATACTCGGACCGCTGTGCTCCATGCTCGAGGCTGAGCAGATGCTTGTGGATGTGAGGCAGAATGCACAGGTTAGTTAGTGCGCAAGTACAGCGAAATAAAATCTTGAGTAGGAGAGCGGGATAACTTCGTTTCTTAGAAAATATCTGAAGTAGAGGTCAAACGATGCACGAGATTTGTCTAGATCTTGTGCAGATCTCCACTCGAACTGGATATTTGTCTAGATCTTGTCGAGCTCTCCACTCGAACTGGATATTTGTCTAGATCTTGTGCAGATCTCCACTCCAACTGGATATTTGTCTAGATCTTGTCGAGCTCTCCACTCGAACTGGATATTTGTCTAGATCTTGTCGAGCTCTCCACTCGAACTGGATATTTGTCTAGATCTTGTCGAGATCTCCACTCGAACTGGATATTTGTCTAGATCTTGTGCAGATCTCCACTCCAACTGGATATTTGTCTAGATCTTGTCGAGCTCTCCACTCGAACTGGATATTTGTCTAGATCTTGTCGAGCTCTCCACTCGAACTGGATATTTGTCTAGATCTTGTCGAGATCTCCACTCGAACTGGATATTTGTCTAGATCTTGTCGAGCTCTCCACTCGAACTGGATATTTGTCTAGATCTTGTCGAGATCTCCACTCGAACTGGATATTTGTCTAGATCTTGTCGAGATCTCCACTCGAACTGGATATTTGTCTAGATCTTGTCGAGCTCTCCACTCGAACTGGATATTTGTCTAGATCTTGTCGAGATCTCCACTCGAACTGGATATTTGTCTAGATCTTGTGCAGATCTGCACTCGAACTGGATATTTGTCTAGATCTTGTCGAGCTCTCCACTCGAACTGGATATTTGTCTAGATCTTGTCGAGCTCTCCACTCGAACTGGATATTTGTCTAGATCTTGTCGAGCTCTCCACTCGAACTGGATATTTGTCTAGATCTTGTCGAGATCTCCACTCGAACTGGATATTTGTCTAGATCTTGTCGAGCTCTCCACTCGAACTGGATATTTGTCTAGATCTTGTCGAGATCTCCACTCGAACTGGATATTTGTCTAGATCTTGTGCAGATCTGCACTCGAACTGGATATTTGTCTAGATCTTGTCGAGCTCTCCACTCGAACTGGATATTTGTCTAGATCTTGTCGAGCTCTCCACTCGAACTGGATATTTGTCTAGATCTTGTCGAGCTCTCCACTCGAACTGGATATTTGTCTAGATCTTGTGCAATCTCCACTCGAACTGGATATTTGTCTAGATCTTGTCGAGCTCTCCACTCGAACTGGATATTTGTCTAGATCTTGTCGAGATCTCCACTCGAACTGGATATTTGTCTAGATCTTGTCGAGATCTCCACTCGAACTGGATATTTGTCTAGATCTTGTCGAGCTCTCCACTCGAACTGGATATTTGTCTAGATCTTGTCGAGATCTCCACTCGAACTGGATATTTGTCTAGATCTTGTCGAGATCTCCACTCGAACTGGATATTTGTCTAGATCTTGTCGAGCTCTCCACTCGAACTGGATATTTGTCTAGATCTTGTATAGATCTCCATGCCTCAAACTGATTTTTTTAAGAAACGAACATTCTGGTGTGGGGTGTCCACACCTGGGGTCGACAGACTTTTTTACCTCAAAGGCCGTATAAAGAATTTAGATCATTGCTGCGGGCCAGATGAGAGAGTAAGAGAAAATAGAGGAGACAGAACAGGAAAGAGATAAGAAAAGAGAGGAGAGAGATTATAAGAAGAGAGAAAAGAGAGAACTGAGAAGCACAGATACTAGAATAACTAGATGCCACTCAGGCATATACTTAGTAAAACAGCTTTCTGCTCTCAGTTCAGTAGCAAAGAAGAATACATAAGCTATTTATAAAATAAAGGCAGCTGAAATGACTGATAAGTTTAGAAGCCGAAGCTTGCAGGCGTAAACAGCTTGCTAATTGGTTCAGCAATAATGTACATTAGCCAGTCCACTGAAATGTACATGGCAGCTTTAGGCTGGTTTAAGCGAGGGGGGGGGGTAAGAGCCAATAAATGAGCCTTGGTTTTAAAAATACATTTAAATGCTTCAGTTTAACTTACTACTGAGCTGAAAGTAGCTTACACGCAAATGTGCTGAGTGGCCCATCTAGTTATTCTAGCGGGCCGGATTGCTGTTATAAAGTTGTAATGGACCGAGGGCCGGGTGGGATAGAGAGGCTTTGCAGACCGGAGTTTGCTGACCCCTGCTACACCGAGTACTTACTACTGTAAGTAGTTCTGACTCCTGGTTGGCTGCGGTTTATTGTGGGTGAGCCTGATGCCTAAATCACCCGACGCCTCAATCTGCCAGGAGAAAGCGGTGAAACTTCTGGCCGCCCGTTCCAAAGACGCCTTCCTTGAGCGCCTGAGCCCGGCCGAGTTTGTCCGCCTGTCCGCGCTTGTTGGCGCCTTCGCCGACCAACTTGACGGCATCAGCCTGCGCTCTGTTGTTGACAACGACGCTAGCAACGGCGGCAAAATCGAGAACGGCAGCGTTGTCGATGAACCGACTACCAACGGCGGAGAGGCCAAGCCAGCTACGGCGGCCGCGGCTGCGGCGGCTGCAGCCACGAAAACGGCTGGACAGTCAGGCAGCGCTTTGCTGCGCAGCGCATTGCACAATCAGGTTAGTCGCTTAAGTTCCATGACTAAACAATTGGGGAGGCAAAGAGCCTCGGGTATCTTGAAAGTCAATCTTGAAGTCCACAAGGATCGGGAAAGTTCAGGAAGTCGAGGAGTTGGCGATAGAGCAGTTCAGGGATCAGTGAGTTCAGGGGATCAGTGAGTTCAGGGGATCAGTGAGTTCAGGGGATCAGTGAGTTCAGGGGATCAGTGGGTTCAGGGGATCAGTGAGTTCAGGGGATCAGTGAGTTCAGGGGATCAGTGAGTTCAGGGGATCAGTGAGTTCAGGGGATCAGTGAGTTCAGGGGATCAGTGAGTTCAGGGATCAGTGAGTTCAGGGGATCAGTGAGTTCAGGGGATCAGTGAGTTCAGGGGATCAGTGAGTTCAGGGGATCAGTGAGTTCAGGGGATCAGTGAGTTCAGGGGATCAGTGAGTTCAGGGGATCTGTGAGTTCAGGGGATCAGTGAGTTCAGGGGATCAGTGAGTTCAGGGGATCTGTGAGTTCAGGGATCAGTGAGTTCAGGGCATTGAAAAGTTCTGTGCCTCCCCGCAGGCTCTCCGCCTCGTCGGCAGGTTCCACGCGGAGCGCAAGACCAGCCTCAGCCTGCTGCTAGACAACGAGCGCTGGAAGCCGGCAGACGTGCCAGCAGAATTCCAGCTGCTCGCGAGCGCCATCGGCGAGGGCCGCCTCGACGCCCTGGCATCGTCGTCTGGGTCAGCGACCTACGCATCGGCGCAGTCGCCATCGGCGGCCAGCAGCATTGAACTGTGCGGCGAGCACTTCCGCGTGTCCAGCGCCACCCTCATGCTAGTGAGATTCTCTATTGAATACTGTCGGCTAGCCACTGACCTGCGGCATTGTGCCGCCAGGGAAGTGTTCGGCCACCTTGTTGAGCTGTTGAAGCACTTCAATTCGCGCTGCTGCCAGCTCGTACTCGGCGCCGGGCCATCCAGCTGGTCGGACTGAAGACCATCACTACTAAGAATTTGTGCCTGGCTCAGCGCAGCCTGCAGCTGGTCCTGGCCATCCTGCCGCACGTCACAAATCACTTTGTCAGTAGGCTGGGCCTGCCAGCCGTCTGCCAGCGGGCGCTGCTGGACACGGCCAAGGACTACGGCGACCATTCGGCCGAGATCAGTCGCAAACTGGTTGAACTGATGGACAGCAAGGCCAAACAGCAGCTGGCTGTCTGGCAGTTCAGGCCGCCGTCGCCGTCTGTTCACATCCGGTCTGTGGTGCAGGCGCACTGCAAGCTGCACGAGAACATGGCCGAGCTCTTGCCCAGACAGCAGGTGACTATGTATTGAGTATGCACTTTCATACGGACTCAATAGTCCACACTTGCTGCTCTGTCCTGCTCTTTGATTGGCTCGCCTCCTACATCCCTAGTGCTCTCTCTCTCACCATTTAGGTTCACATCTTATTTGCGATACATTAAATTTAGACTACTGAGAAAAGTAGACGAATAAAAATTTGAATCTTAAAATCTATCAAATAGCCTGAAAAATGTCGCCATAAAGCATATGACAGCATATAAGAGAAATGTCTGTGCACATGAGGGCCAACCCCTTTGGCACAGAGAGTGTACATGTCTGATAATTATACAGTCAGGGCCGCTGTACACCCTGTGTGAGCGTGTGTGCGTATCCAGAGGGTAAGGCATTGAGTGGGCATGACTGCATGTGCCCTGATTATTTTAAGACTTCAAACTCTCACCCACTCCGCTGACTGACCAATCCAGGTAACGGAGATATTCCTGCGGCTGCACAACTCATTTAAAGAAGATTTCCGGCGTAAACTACGCGAATGCGGCGTCACCAATGACAGATCGCCGCAGCATCTGCACGCCAGCACCGATATGGCATTCTATTTAGACAGCCTGCGGGCTCTGCGCGGACTCGAGAATTTCAACGACGACTTTTCCGACCTTTGGAAATAAGAGAGGCAATAGGGCTAGCTTCCTCTAATCAAGGGCTGGGTTGGAGGGGGTTGGTTATCAGCCAATCAGAAGGCTAGACTGGATGTTAGGTTGGGTGTCAGCCAATCAGAATTCTGGGCTAGATATGGAGTTGCCTATCAGCCAATCGGGAGGCTTGGCTAGATATGGGGTTGGCTATTAGCGAATCGGAAGGCTTGGCTAGATATGGGGTTTGCTATCAGCGAATCAGGAGGCTTGGCTAGATATGGGGTTGGCTATCAGCCAATCAGAATTCTGGGCTAGATATGGAGTTGACTATCAGCCAATCGGGAGGCTTGGCTAGATATGGGGTTGGCTATTAACCAATCAGGAGGCTTGGCTAGATATGGGGTTGGCTATCAGCCAATCAGAATTCTGGGCTAGATATGGGGTTGGCTATCAGCGAATCAGGAAGCTGGACTGAATGTGGGGGTTGGTGTTTGCCAATCAGAAAAGGTTGACTATGAGCCCATCATGAAAGAAACCGATAGGTATAGTGGCCCAGCAGCTAATCAAGTAACTGTGGTATAACGTAATCGGATTTTAAGCTATGAATCAATAATACTCGTAGCTTGTCACCGTTTTTTTTGAAAGTCAAAAAAGATTCCTGACTTTAACCCTGCATAGTAGCGAGTACTTTTCAATTGTATTACTTTGATTCTCAGATCGGATGCAATTCCAGTTTTTAGTGGATCAATTTTGCTGTATGTACTTTTACCCGAATGGATAATACAAGGTTGTTGTTGGTTTTGTTTCTTTTTGTCACTCGACTTGTCTTACACTTTCGAATATTAATTGTGCTGGCTCTGTGGCCAACCTAGATTGACTGTCCTCTGTTACCTATAGATTTCTAGTTGCTATTTCTAAATCTGCTGCTGCATTGCTTGCTTGTTATGGTGACTGTGCAAAAATAGTAGATCAATAGATTTCGCTTCACATTATTGATGCTCATTGCGTTCCAGCTTGTAGTAAGTTGTAGTATTGCTTCTTTTTTATGCAGTCAATTGAAAATTGGTCAGTTGCGAAGTCGAATTTAAATTCTAAGAAATGTGACATTGGGGATTGTGAAGTCTAGGTGGAAGTGTGACATTGGGGAGTGTGAAGTCTAGGTGGAAGTGTGACATTGGGGAGTGTGAAGTCTAGGTGGAAGTGTGACATTGGGGAGTGTGAAGTCTAGGTGAAAGTGTGACATTAAAAATGTGAAGTCTAGATGAAATTGTGACATTAAAAATGTGAAGTCTAGATGAAATTGTGACATTAAAAATGTGAAGTCTAGATGAAATTGTGACATTAAATAATGTGAAGTCTAGGTGGAAGTGTGACATTAAATAATGTGAAGTCTAGGTGGAAGTGTGACATTAAATAATGTGAAGTCTAGGTGGAAGTGTGACATTAAATAATGTGAAGTCTAGATGAAATTGTGACATTAAAAATGTGAAGTCTAGATGAAATTGTGACATTAAAAATGTGAAGTCTAGATGAAATTGTGACATTAAAAATGTGAAGTCTAGATGAAATTGTGACATTAAAAATGTGAAGTCTAGATGAAATTGTGACATTAAAAATGTGAAGTCTAGATGAAATTGTGACATTAAATAATGTGAAGTCTAGGTGGAAGTGTGACATTAAATAATGTGAAGTCTAGGTGGAAGTGTGAAGTCTAGGTAGAAGTGTGACATTGGGGATGGTGAACTCTAGGTGGAAGTGTGACATTAAAGAATGTAAATTCCTGCTTGATTTTGCAGGCAAGACTGCTTAAGAAATGGCCCATTCTCTGCCCGATATCGGGCTGGGCCATAGACGAAGCCGAAACGATTGTATTGTATTGCAACATTACAAAGAGGACAACAGTAACGATTTAATATAGTCTTGTGGTGCAACCCACGCCGTCTTTACAGTACATGGCGTTCAGATGTACTCACTTATAGGAAAAATAGAACACGGGATTCAGGAAGATTCTCGGTGCGCAAAAACTTCTTGAATTTCTCCACACACTGTCTTGTTTTTGCTTCGGTAGAGACGACGCGTGAGGCATTCTCCACATCCAAATTAGCGCTCACTTCATCACTTGTTAGCTCCCGGAGTTGATTGTCGTTGCTCGCTTCAGCAGAAAGATCGTTTACTAGATCATCCAACAGGCCGTTGTCGAGCGCCTTGCTGACTCCAATTCCAGGCACAGGCAAGCCAGTGTACTGATTGAACATTCGCCCACGGCCACGGAGTTGGCATACAAAGTCGATTTCTTCACGCTGCAACCCAGAAATCTCGCCTCCTTCTATACAGGAGTAGTCTATCATGTGCTCAGAACGCTCGGGTCAGGAGTTAATGAAATTCAGTTTTAATAAAAAGTTAGACTAATTACGAGCTTATTACTTTGTCAGTCGCTCTTTTAGGCTCAGAGCTAAAATGAAATACAGTTTGCATTTTGTGCCATAGACAAATTCCATTTTCTTGCGGGCCGAGAATCAGGACTTGCACTGAACTTAGACTGAAGCAAATGTCGCGCACAGGATTCTGCTCCCTCACTCCGATTTGTTGCTGCTAGAGCACAGACGCCATTCCAATTGCTTTGGCTCTCTGCCGCTTTCCATCTAGGTATTCCTAATTGAATTGTGCTCTCCTCTTTGTCAGTTATCTGGACTGGCTGCTGTATAAAACTAAACCAATGCTCCTGCCCCATTTCCTATGTTGCCGGATATTTGCTGTTTGTTTTGAGATTTATGCATTCATTCAGTTATAGCTCGTAATGCTTATTGTAATGCCGAAAAACATATATATATATTAGGTCTGATAATTATATGATGTTAATGATTCACTAATTTATTCTTTCACTTGTCAGTACATGAAACATTTCCGAGTAATTTTGTCGTTTGTATGGCTTCTGTTTTTTGTTCCTGATCAAGGCCTGCATTGTAAGCTGGGCTGACATCCGTGTGGATTTAGTGTCTTAACCATGGAGGAAAGAATAAAATATAACTGGCTCAGATTAGCACTCCATTCTATTCTTTCCTCCATGGTCTTAAAACCTTAGTAGAGTATAGTGGTGTTGCGCAACACTTCAGGCGCAGCTTTGTTAAGACACTCTTTGTTGTTGCTTTTGATAGAAGGGAGAATGTTTATCTTTCTCCAAGAAACGTAGTTTCCCGTCCTTCTACTCTTAGAGAATATCTAGCTAAATGTTTGTCACTGTGACAACTACACACTATACTACCTACAGTAAAGTGGATTGGCTTTATTTATCCATTAATAAAAGGGCGAGAGTTGTAGCAGTGCGAAATTTAGTCTATGGTGCAACCAGAGTCTTCGAATCCCGCTGCCAGCTTTGTGCATGAACCTGTTCCAAATGCAAGCTTAGCAGAAATTCTAGCTACTAAGAGTTGATCGGTCAAACTTATTGCAACCACTGAGCCAGTTGGTTATCGCACTGACTTGCCCGTGCCAGCATGTCGGTCCATTCCCATGAGGCAGCCAGCGACGAAACGGATCGCCTATGCGATGATACGATTGAACTGATCGGCTCATTCGGCCGAATGCTGGCTAAAGCCAGGGCGGCCAGGACGGCTGCTGCAGCCAGCCCCGCCTGTCCGTGCGGTCGGAGCGTCGAGAGGCACCAGCAGAATCATAATCCGGCCGCGACGGGCCGTCAGCAGCAACGCTAGCAACCTGGACGATGCAAAAAATATTCAGCAGCCAGCTGGCCGGGTGCTGACGTCGCCTAACGAGATTCGACTGCTTCTCCGACTTGAGTCCTGGATCGGCGACAACGGTACGCTTGTTGTGAAGCCCAGCCTGCACCGGAGCAGCTGGCGACCATTGAGGCTGCAACTTTGGCAACAACAGTACGCTGCAGCCAGCGCAAGGCCAAATCTATAGCGACAGCTTTGAGAACGCCGCCGATGACATTTGTGCCGGCTGCGGTGACGGCTGCGACGGTGACTGCTGCGAAGCCAACGAGGATGAGCAGCTGGAGTTAGCGCAGGTGGCGCCGGACCCTGTGGAGCAGCCGGCAGAGCATCGTCAGCAGCGCCGACTGCAGAAGTTGCGCAAGGAGACACAGCCTCCTCCGGAGCTGTCAGCTGTCAGCATCGTCAAGCCGTCGCGTCAGCAGCTACTGCAGCAACGTCGCGAACGCCTGCAGGCTAAGCGATCGGCGTCGGCCACCAAAGCAAGCAGCAGCGGCAAGGCTGTCGGCAGCAGCAGAACGCGTCGGGACCTTGCCTCAGTTCCAGCCTCCGACCAGCAGCAACAGCAGTCACGTCGAAAGCTGTCGCGCGGCGGTGCGGCAGATTCCACCTCTCTGATCGAGAAGCTGTACCGTCTGCTCAGTGCCGAGATGAAGCAGTCTGGCTAGGCCGATTCAACAATACAAGCCCCAAGTTGTTTGGAATTTCTGATTCATTTATTTACGGTTGAAGCGAAATCTTTTGACCTCAAAGTTTTTTCATCAGAATTTCTTTGGCAAAGTGATTTTTTATTTATTTGTATTGAAAACAAGTAAAAGATAAACTGACTCATGCAATAAACGACAATTGGCTAAGCGCCACAAGCTTGCCCTACGAGTTCAACTCGTGTTCCTTCGCAGCATTCCTGCAGAAAAAAAAGTAAATCGCCCTGTAAATGCGCATATTACGCTCATAGCTAGTTTTTCGATTATTTTATTTTTTCTGGGTGTGCATATTTTGTTTTGACGTTAACCGCGTCCAGAACTACAAAAATTAGGGCAGTTAAATGAGTTAATTATCGGGATGCTGCTGACATGTAGCCTAATTAAGCATTACGTTACTTTGAGACTTACTGCCGAACCAAATTCATTCTCGCGACCTGATGGCGGCAAACGCCAGCTTTCGTCAAAGCCTCGGTGCACTACCAACGTTTCCTATCGGTCCGTATTGGATACAATATACTCGCTTCGACTGGATTCTGAAATCAACCGACAATGATTAAAGAATATAAATAAGAACGTTGCGGTGGGCCGGGAGCGATTCTTCCGGGCACAACATCCTTTACATGCAAGTCATTATTGTGAGTTGCTAAATACGATTTTTTACTTTCAGTTGTTAGTTTGCTTAGGTATTTGATCGAGGTTTGCTTTCATTTTT